>SAYR01052728.1:1133787-1150958 GCA_004382745.1 Argopecten irradians irradians | reverse complement strand
GTTCAAGTAAAAGTAAAGGTTAGCATGTAAGGTTCAAGTAAAAGTAAAGGTTAGCATGTAAGGTTCAAGTAAAAGTAAAGGTTAGCATGTAAGGTTCAAGTAAAAGTAAAGGTTAGCATGTAAGGTTCAAGTAAAAGTAAAGGTTAGCATGTAATGTTCAAGTAAAAGTAAAGGTTAGCATGTTAGGTTCAAGTAAAAGTAAAGGTTAGCATGTAAAGGTCAAGAAAAAGTAAAGGTGAAAAATGTTTCAGGAATGCGACACCCATATCTCTCAGGATTCTGAATTATGAACAAGTTATAATTCAATAGTCTCCAAAATCTCAAAAACAGGCAGAATACCTCCACCAGGCAATCATATATGTGGAAACCAAGTCACTCAATGGATTCTACAAATAATGAAGGATGAGCAATTCTAAATTTCTACAAGCTGGAAATAAAAACACATTAACAAAACAATGACTTCTGACAGTGGGGTGGAATTGCTTTAATGGAAACAATTACACCGACTTCCATCTTGGATTCCCCAGTGTGGTTAGCCCTTATAGAGAGGAGAGTGTTATCATTGTTTGCTGATGAATCGTGATCAGTAATTATACCCTACAGAGAGAGCACTGACGATATGATTATAGAAATCAACAAACAATGACACTGTACAGTCACACAAAATATCAAAATTAATGAGTTTTTTAATGGAATCTTTCTCTTCCATGATTACAAAGAGAAAATTTGCATCTTTAAAGTTTTAAATCAGTAGTGTCTTCTGCCGCATAAAATAAACCAGTTAAAGTCACATTTGAGATGATGTTAAATCTCAAGTGTCAACTATTGCTGATGTCCTTCCCCACTCGTGTTGTTTGTTAGTATAACATCCTATTAACAGCCAGGGTCATTTAAGAACGTCACAGCCAGGTTTGTTGGTGGAGGGAAGCCAGAGTACCTGGAGAAAAACTAACGGCCAGCAGTCAGTACCTGGCAACTGCGCCACATTGGGTTCAAACTCCCAACCCAGAGGTGCTGGGCTTGTTATAACATATGTTGTGACATCCTTCCCTCCTCAACACACAGAGTCTTTGAGTGAGCATTGAAATTTAGCACAAGAACATTTATTCTCTCATACTTGACAGGGTTATCCTGCGGATGCTAGGGAAAATATAACTCTGTCTTTAATCGGGGTAGGGAAAAGACAGCTCACACGTGCTAGACAGTGACGTGTTATCATCAATACATGTGGTGTCTATTGTCAGCGACAGCATCAATTCTGATGCACTGCGACATTCCTATGATGGCGGCGCTTTGGAAATGTTTTTAAAAATTGCATTTTCATAATTTTTCTTGAAAGTATGGGATAAAATGAATCAAATATCAAGTGGACAGGGATATTTCAACCCTTGTAAAAGATAGGTAAGATAGAAAAGTAAGCCTGAAGTTGACCAGCCAAAATCTTTCACTAATCCCTGTTCACTTGACAGACCCATGTAAGATTGGTCAGAACCTAGCTAAGGATCTTAATGTGAAACTTGTTATATAAGATAACTCCACTGTCATCACAAAAAAAAGACATTCCAAGTCTTAAATTTGTTGTAAAGTGATTTGGTTCATGTTGGCATTTTGCTATATACAGTAAAACCCCGTTATATTGCCACCTATTTTACCGCCAAACCCGCTTATCGCCTAGAATTTATTCAGAAAGGATTTCCCTCCGTACAAATACACCTGTTATTATGCTAAACCCGCCTACCGCCTACCGCCATCACATTCGTGGAACAAATGATTAAAATAACACTATAATGATCTCGATAATATCGCCAAATTCTGTTAATAGGGACACATGTTTTCGTAAGGTGCTCCACTGCCGACTGACATGTAATCAGCTACACACACTATGGCTGCGTGTACGACCGTGTGTACACAGTGAAATCAATGAACCATGGGTAGACCTTTGTTATTGTTTTACAAGTAGGTGTCGCAAGTAGTCGTGAATAAAACTCACTTCTGTACATGTGTTTTACGTACTATTAACGCTAGTTGTTTATTGACAAAAAGGAACCCAAAAGTCTGTTTCCCAATATCGCCGTTTGTTTATATTGGACCATAAAATGCAACTAGCAATTTCAAGAGCGATATAAATATTACATACGAGCAAAAGAATCCGCCATTTATTAGTAAGACCAAATTGTCGTCTGAGTGCCGTTTAGTACGGTAGTAACTGTTTTGATATTTGCAGACATGTGCGCGGAAGTGAGGTCACGAACGCACTGCGCTTGTTCAGAACTTCTATTCGTTGTTTCCGGGCGGGATTTCCCGGTGTCACATAGGATAATTATCCCCCATAGGATATGTACCCATATACTTATCCTATGCATAGGTTAATATAACTATATTTTTAACACTATATATATAATATCTAATTACATTATTGTCATAAACTGGTACAATGAATTAGTTTAACAAGGACATAGTCATTCAGATCCCCCGCCAATGGATCGAGATATCAAAGCTGCAGTAAGTTTGATTAAGGAGACTTATGTGTATGAAAAAAAAACAGGAAAAAGGAAGTTGAGCTAAAGAAGGATGGAGTATAATTCAAGTAGAGCGGGGCTGCAATTGTTGAATCAGGTATACAGCCTTGACATTTATATTAGACTATATACACAAAGATGGGTGGAGTTTTGCAAAGTAACATTTACCATTTACCATGATATTTTCAGCAATGTTTCCATGGTAACGGAAAAAGTGCAAAAAATGAAAACCTAAAAATAGCAAAAGGTACTACTAGACCATAAAAAAAATGTGTCTATGAAGTTTCATGGAAATATCTCAGCTGGTTTTAGAGTTGTGCTCCGGAAACGATTCTTACACAAAAATCTGCCATTTTCAGCAATGTTTCCATGGTTACAGAAAAAAGTGCAAAAAGTGAAAAACCTTAAAATAGCAAAAGGCACTACTAGAACATAAGACCAATGTGTCTATGAAGTTTCATGGAAATGTCTCATCTGGTTTTAGAATTATGCTCCGGAAACGAACCTGGTACAAAAATATGATATTTTCAGCAATGTTTCCATGGTTACGGAAGAAAGGCGAAAAATGAAAACCTAAAAATAGCAAAAGGCACTACTAGACCATAAGACCAATGTGTCTATGAAGTTTCATGGAAATATCTCAGCTGGTTTTAGAGTTGTGCTCCGGAAACCATTCTTACACAAAAATCTGCCATTTTCAGCAATGTTTCCATGGTTACAGAAAAAAGTGCAAAAAGTGAAAAACCTTAAAATAGCAAAAGGCACTACTAGAACATAAGACCAATGTGTCTATGAAGTTTCATGGAAATGTCTCATCTGGTTTTAGAATTATGCTCCGGAAACGAACCTGGTACAAAAATATGATATTTTCAGCAATGTTTCCATGGTTACGGAAGAAAGGCGAAAAATGAAAACCTAAAAATAGCAAAAGGCACTACGAGACCATAAGAACAATGTGTCTATGAAGTTTCATGGAAATATCTCAGCTGGTTTTAGAGTTGTGCTCCGGAAACCATTCTTACACAAAAATCTGCCATTTTCAGCAATGTTTCCATGGTTACAGAAAAAAGTGCAAAAAGTGAAAACCTTAAAATAGCAAAAGGCACTACTAGACCATACGACCAATGTGTCTATGAAGTTTCGTGGAAATATCTCTACTGGTTTTAGAATTATGCTCCGGAAACCATTCGTACGGACGGACAGACGGACGGACAGACGGAATCCATTTGTATATCCCCCGCCAACTTCGTTGGGCGGGGGATAATTAAAAGGGTTTAATTAGTTTAAATATGTGGTTACAAATATATGTATATATATTGCAAGACAGATTTGAAAGTTGTTAACTTTTATGCAGATTAATTTTCAATTATTGTTTTATAACTGGTACCAATTACCTGTAAGGTCTACCTATCACTTGCACAACAATTTATCCATCAAAGACAATAGGCCTATAGGCCAGAGGCATCAGAGTACCTGTCATGAATAAGATGTGAGGTATATTTATGTAGAATACACAGACTTGTGTCCAGGCTTGACAGGTGACGATGTTGAGGTTTATATTCAATCATTGAGTCTTAATCTTGATGACTTAAAGTTTATCTGTTGATTAAAAATATATGAATAAAGGTTATTAAAAAAACCATATAAATGTAATCACAATCAATTGTTTATAGCTTTTAGCAATTATATAATTTTAGTTCATATATATACAGTACAAATGAATATTCTTGACTTTCCCCTCCCCTAGCTTGTGTAAAATATTTCTATCTTCATTGTGAAATAACAACCTACAATCTTATTTACTAATTAATCAGCATCATTAATATACTTTAATATATCTAAAATTATTTGAAAACTAAAAATCTTTTTAAATACTAACAATTTTCTAATTTAAAAAATTAACCTTACATAATCTATTCATGATACCACCAGATAATTTGTCAATAAAGGAATGAAAAATAAATAAGCATTAATTACTTAAGTTTTTGATGTGTGTGAAATTTTGGTTGTGTGCATGGTTATAGACTTCAGAATTTTCCGCAATAAACCATTAAATCAATTGAAGTAAACGCAAGTCAAGTTAATTTCTTCCTTTAGCATTATTTTGAACCA
Source organism: Argopecten irradians irradians (assembly GCA_004382745.1). Lineage (NCBI taxonomy): Eukaryota > Metazoa > Mollusca > Bivalvia > Pectinida > Pectinidae > Argopecten > Argopecten irradians. The sequence goes on along the minus strand of SAYR01052728.1, from coordinate 1,146,327 downwards.
TTTTCAAAAATGAAATTATCTTTAAGAAATTATGTCTGTAATTTTTTTTTCAATTTTTATTTTATTTTTTTTTCAGAATAAAGGAGCTATAAATATCCATTGGATATGTATCCATCCTAACCTATGTTAGATAAGTCAATATCTATAGCCATAGGATATGTATCTCCCCTAACCTATATCAGATAAGTCAATATCTATAGCCATAGGATATGTATCCCCCTAATCTATAGCAGATAAGTCAATATCTATAGCCATAGGATATGTATCCCCCCTAATCTATGTCAGATATGTCAATATCTATAGCAATAGGATAAGTATCCCCCCTTACCTATGCCAGATAAGTCAATATCTATGACCATAGGATAAGTATCCCCCTAATCTATATCAGATAAGTCAATATCTATAGTCATAGGATAAGTATCCCTCCCAACCTATGCCAGATAAGTCAATATCTATTGCCATAGGATAAGTATCCCCCCAACCTATGTCAGATAAGTCAATATATACAGCCATAGGGTAAGTATCCACCTAACCTATGTCAGATAAGTCAATATCTATAGCCGTAGGATAAGTATCCCCCTAACCAATGTCAGATAAGTCAATATCTATAGCCATAGGGTAAGTATCCCCCTAATCTATGTCACAAAAGTCAATATCTATGACCATAGGATAAGTATCCACCTAACCTATGTCAGGATAAAGTCAATAATTATACCATAGGATAAGTATCCCCCCAATCATATGTCAATGAAGTCAATATCTATAGCCAGTAGATAAGTATCCCCTAAACCTATACCAGATAAAGTCAATTGACGGATCGTCAGCTGTCAATCAAAACCGCAGGTGACTTTTTTGTTATTGCGTGTGCTACGATGTTTGCTCTGACATTGAATAGAAACATGTGCGTTTGTGAGCACAAACGCGTGGCTATATTGCACCTGGCGATCGTCAATATCTATAGCCAGGATAAGTATCCCCCAACCTTGCCAGATAAGTCAATATCTATAGCCATAGGATAAGTATCCCCCCTTACCTATGCAGATAAGTCAAATATATAGCCATAGGATAAGTATCCCCCTAATCTATGTTAGATAAGTCAATATCTATAGCCAAGAAGTATCCCCCCTAATTTAGTCAGATAAGTCAAATATCTATAACCATAGGATAAGTATCCACCTAACCTATGTCACCATTGGTATAAAATATCATGTAACCGAGAAAATCCCAGCTAGCAGGCAATTACGCCACATAACTTTGTAACATAAAGGAGTTCGGTTTTCATATTTACACACATAAAGCTGATATATTATTGAAAGACTACTATCGAAATTTACTTTGATTCTGGAACTATTCATATTACAAAATACGAATGCCGTACAGTACACAGACTGACTAGAAAGTCTGTTTAGTATAGGTCCTATATACGGCACCGGAGGACTACCTATATTCAACGACAAATCCAATATACCGCAAAGATATATCGCCAAAATCTAGGAAAACGGAAGGTGGCCATATAACAGGGTTTCACTTAACTTCAACAGTAGAGTAAGTAGCATAAAAGAGGATTTTTGGCAGTCACTCATACCTGGGGAGTCACTCATACCTGGGGAATCACTCATACCTGGGGAGTCACTCATACCTGGGGAGTCACTCATACCTGGGAATCACTCATACCTGGGGAGTCACTCATACCTGGGGAGTCACTCATACCTGGGGAGTCACTCATACCTGGGGAGTCACTCATACCTGGGGAATCACTCATACCTGGGGAGTCACTCATACCTGGGGAGTCACTCATAACCTGGGAACACTCATACCTGGGGAATCACTCATACCTGGGGAGTCACTCATACCTGGGGAGTCACTCATACCTGGGGAATCACTCATACCTGGGGAATCACTCATACCGGGAGCATCATACCTGGAAGTAATCAACCGGGGAGTCACTCATACACTGGGAATCACCTACCGACACCTTGGGGAATCACTCATACCTGGGGAATCACTTCATACCTGGGGATCACTCATACCTGGTGGAGTCCTCATACCGGGGAATCACTCATACCTGGAGCACTCAACCAGAGATCCTCATTACCTGGGAATCACTCATACCGGGGAGTCACTCATTACGGGAATCACTCATACCTGGGGAATCACTCATACCTGGTAATCACTCATACCTGGGAATCACTCATACCTGGAGAGTCACTCATTACCTGGGGAATCACTCATAACCTGGGAGAGTCACTCATACCTGGGAATCACTCATACCTGGGAGTCACTCATACCTGGGGAATCACTCATACCTTGGAGATCACTCATACCTGGGATTCACTCATACCTGGGGTCACTCATACTGTGAATCACTCATACCTGGAGAGTCACTCAACCTGGAAGAGTCACTCATACCTGGGGAGTCACTCATACCTGGGGAATCACTCATACCTTGGGAGAGTCACTCATACCTGGGGAGTCACTCATACCTGGGGAGAGTCACTCATACCTGGGGAATCACTCATACCTTGGGAGAGTCACTCATACCTGGGGAATCACTCATACCTTGGGAGAGTCACTCATACCTGGAGAGAGTCCTCATATCTGGGGAGAGTCGCTCATACCTGGGGAATCACTCATACCTGGGGAGAGTCACTCATACCTGGGGAATCACTCATACCTTGGGAGAGTCACTCATACCTGGGAGTCACTATACCTGGAATCACTCATACCTTGGAATCACTCATACCTGGGAGAGTCACTCATACTGGGATCACTCATACCTGGGAATCACTCATACCTGGGAATCACCATACTGGAATCACTCATTACCTGGGAATCACTCATACCTTGGGAGAGTCACTCATACCTGGGAATCACTCATACCTTGGGAGAGTCACTCATACCTGGGAATCACTCATACCTTGGAAGTCACTCATACCTGGAGAGAGTCACTCATACCTGGGGAGTCACTCATACCTGGGGAATCACTCATACCTTGGGAGAGTCACTCATACCTGGGGAGTCACTCATACCTGGGGAGAGTCACTTATACCTGGGGAATCACTCATACCTTGGGAGAGTCACTCATACCTGGGGAATCACTCATACCTTGGGAGAGTCACTCATACCTGGAGAGAGTCCTCATATCTGGGGAGAGTCGCTCATACCTGGGGAATCACTCATACCTGGGGAGAGTCACTCATACCTGGGGAATCACTCATACCTTGGGAGAGTCACTCATACCTGGGGAGTCACTCATACCTGGGGAATCACTCATACCTTGGGAATCACTCATACCTGGGGAGAGTCACTCATACCTGGGGAATCACTCATACCTTGGGAATCACTCATACCTGGGGAATCACTCATACCTTGGGAATCACTCATACCAGGGAATCACTCATACCTTTGAGAGTCACTCATACCTGGGAATCACTCATACCTTGGAGAGTCACTCATACCTGGGGAATCACTCATACCTTGGGAGAGTCACTCATACCTGGAATCACCATACCTGGAAGCCACTCATACCTGGGAGAGTACTCATACCTGGGGAATCACTCATACCTGGTGGAATCACTCATACCTGAGAAGTCACTCTAACCTGGGAGAGTCGCTCATACCTGGGAGAGTTCTAATTTACTCATACCTGGGGAGTCACTCATACCTGGGGAATCACTCATACCTGGGAGAGTCACTCATACCTGGAGAGAGTCCTCATATCTGGGAGAGTCGCTCATACCTGGGGAGAGTTACTCATACCTGGGGGAATCACTCATACCTGAGAGAGTCACTCATACCTGGGAGAAGTCGCTCATACCTGGGAGTCACTCATACCTGGGAGTTACTCATACCTGGGAAATCATTCATACCTGGAAGAGTCGCTCATACCTGGGGAGAGTTACTCATACTTCTCATACCTGGGAAATCACTCATACCTGGAGAGATCACTCATTACCTGGGAGAGTCGCTCATACCTGGGAATCACTCATACCCTGGGAGAGTCACTCATACCTGGGAATCACTCATACCTTGGAACACTCATAACCTGGGGGAATCACTCATACCTTGGGAATCACTCATACCTGGGGAATCACTCATACCTTGGGAGAGTCACTCATACCTGGGGAATCACTCATACCTTGGGAGAGTCACTCATACCTGGGGAATCACTCATACCTTGGGAGAGTCACTCATACCTGGGGAGAGTTACTCATACCTGGGGAATCACTCATACCTGGGGAATCACTCATACCTGGAGAGAGTCACTCATACCTGGGGAGAGTCGCTCATACCTGGGGAGAGTTCTAATTACTCATACCTGGGGAGTCACTCATACCTGGGGAATCACTCATACCTTGGGAGAGTCACTCATACCTGGAGAGAGTCCTCATATCTGGGGAGAGTCGCTCATACCTGGGGAGAGTTACTCATACCTGGGGAATCACTCATACCTGGAGAGAGTCACTCATACCTGGGGAGAGTCGCTCATACCTGGGGAGTCACTCATACCTGGGGAGTTACTCATACCTGGGGAAAGTCATTCATACCTGGGGAGAGTCATTCATACCACTCAAACCTGGAGAGTCATTCATACCTGGGGAGTTACTCATACCTGGGGAGAGTCATTCATACCACTCAAACCTGGAGAGTCATTCATACCTGGGGAGTTACTCATGCCTGGGGAGAGTCATTCATACCACTCATACCTGGGGAGTTACTCATACATTTGGAGTTACTAATACATGGGGAAAGTCATACATACCACTCATACCTGGAGAGTCATTCGTACCTGGGGAGTTACTCATACCTGGGGAGTTACTCATACCTGGGGAGAGTCATTCATACCACTCATACCTGGAGAGTCATTCGTACCCGGGGAGTCTCTCATACCTTGGGAAAAGTCATTCATATCTGGGAAGAGTCATCCATACCTGGAGAGATTCATCCATACCTGGGGAGAGTCGAGAGACCTAAGCCCTGTTTACTAGTTGCTATTACCCTACAAGGATCCTATCATTATCTCCTATTATCTCCTCATTACCGGTCTTCCCCCTGTAGTAAATAAGTAATGATGATTTGATGATCCAGAGATGTGGTAGTAATTACAAACTGACCAGTCTACTCACTGCTATGAAGTAGGTTGTGTCCAGCACTGACTGGACAGCTACTAATCCCACATATCCAGGAAGTTTTATGACACACCATGTAATTCAATAAGCTAAGTTCTGGTGTTCTAATTACTAATTATCTGCTTCCTGTAATATCATTCGGAGTTTGTACTTTTAAACCACTCTCTGGACATCAAACAGTAATTATATAAATGTTGGTATCTTTTACGATAATTGAAGCAAGCCAATTTCAACTCTGACCTGATAACATTTTGTCAGGTTCTATATATCCCGTATAGTAATGATGTAGGGCTGATTTTCTTTTGTCATCCTAAATAAAATGACATTATTTTGTAATCCTAAATAACATGACATCATTTTAACTCTGATTGTAAAGTCGAGGATCTTGTACATTATACTGAATCCTATAGTTATTTCATACCCTAATGTATAATTTTCAGATATTCTCTAGAGCTATGAGCAACACTATACTTTCGGAGCTGCTAAAAATGACATGATATCATAATATTCAATACAAGTTTGAAAGAATGGAATGCTAGAGAAATTTCATATTTCCTGTGTCCTATTGGAAAAATTAACACCTTCCTGTTCGGGTGTTTTTGATGTGCTAAATAAGTGAAATTACAATTTTTTGTATATCTTAATTTCCACATTTTTGCTGCATAGAACCATAAAGTGTTATACATCATTCAATAGGATATCACATGAATTTCATTTTTCTAAATATAGTTTTCACCTTTGACCTTTCTGGTAGTAAAGGTCAAAGGTCAAAGATCACAAAAATCACCTTTTTATTGAAAAAAAACTACACAATTTTGCTTTTCTTGATCATTTAACGTGCTGAACAACACCATAAAACGGTCAGTTTGAAGTTTCAATGTAAACTACACATAGTTCTGAAGAGAATCCTATGAGAAAGCCCATTATTTACCTTCAGCAAATTTTTGGCAAAGAGATTCTCTGTGTGACCTTCAAGGAAAATAATAGCTAAATGACAATATTGGCAGCAAAACCATGTATTGATTAAGTAAGTAGTTACACTTATCATAGTTAAACATTGAAATGATAAAGATATGAGTTATCTACAGTAATTAACAAATCAAAGTAGTATAAAAATAAAAGAAATATATGTATATATAATATCATTTTATATGTACATTAAAAGAAACAAGGGAGGTAATTCACTTATTTGCACACTAGTTGTTGTGGGGAACGTTTGCATATCACTTACTCCAAATTTCGATTTGGAAAACTCATGAACTTGGTTTTACATGAAAGATATGTGGTAAAACATCTCCATCGTAAGACGTTGTTTTCATTAATATTATTGAAATGACAATGTTTATTTTAACAAATTGTTACATACAATATATATATTAAAACGGGAAACAACTTTTGATATCAATGGATAAGAAGAAACAATAAAAAAGTTGTTTTCTATGTACACTTTTATCCCGTGAGAAAGTGTGGGATCTATGTTAATGATCAATTGTTATGTATATATATCCATGAGTATACATTTTGATATATATCACAAATCGTCATTGTCATAGCATTGCTGAATGTGTACATGTATGCTTAGCTATGGTCACAAGGATCGGCGGATATCCAGGGATAGAGGGTAACAGAATGCACCGCTAGTTTTGGCCATGTTTACGACATCAGACAGCACCAGTCAAAAAAAATGTCACACATCATTTACATAAAAATGAGGTCGTGTGGGAATCGTACAGCGTCTGTTTCCAAAGAGAACTTTTTTGGGGCCGGAGAGGCATTGAATACCGACCGAACATCTAATGCTAACCGACCGGTTATTATATGATGTCCGAGGGAAAGATAATCGGCCTAGCCTATTCCCCGGATATCATACGATTATCGCCTGATTATTTTACGGACAACGAACGATAGTGCGGTGTGATTGCCTCTCGATTCCCAAACCGGACAATGTGTGAAGGATATATGTATGTGGTCGGTTATGAAAATCAACGGGACACTGGAGAAATTTTAACTTCGAGTTACTGAAACTCATCTGGCGGCCATGTCTAGTGTCCGAAGTGTATTATGATCAGGCGTAAATGGCTAAAAATGCCAGGAGTAAAGCTTATCGGGAGGGATTGTGACCAAAGCATTACTCAAACATGCTACTCGAGTTGGCCCATTTTTATTCAATAGCTAAAACCTGCATGGATGATGGTATTGACTGGTGTTTTTTTCTTTGTGAGAAGGGAAGACGCGTAATTAAACAGTATGGACATTCTGATATCCAGTGCAGAACCTATTCTTAGTTGACATCTTTGTGACAGACATATTTGTTATTATTGTAGTAAGAGCAAGGAAACGCACGGCCAGACCGGTTTCAAACCCATGACCATTCGAACTCTTGTTGTATGCTCTACCAATTAAGCTACCTGGTTGTCGGCGATCGATCCGACACTAGTAATATTCACCCAATGTGATAGCCCCAAAGACTCAACACACAATCCGGGTTTTTATATTCGCTTTTTTTAGATTCCGAGAGCCTACGAACACTATCCAGATGCTCTAGACTACCAATGCAATTAAGCTAATTATATATATGTCTGTTTCAAACAGATGAGGCGAAGCCCTGAGATAATAGAAACCTGGAAAATGGAAAACAAAATTAAACTTTTATACTAAACTGTTAGAGATTAAGAGGGAAAATATTTTGATGACATGATATATATATATGTTAAACAACTAAGTCAAAATCTGTTTTTCTTTACATATATATTGTTTTGACTCAAATTTGATTTGATTTGATTCATATTTTCGAATGCATGTACATACTTGTACATAAAATCATGCATTTATATTTAGCAGAGTCATCCATGATAATATCCCATCCTCCGACATCCCTTCTGTTTTCATTTCGTTCATCAAAATAACCCAATTGGTGTAAAATAGTGTGAATGAAAGACTTGACTTGAAATCAGTATTGCTTATATGTTTACGGGATTATTAACCGCAAGACTATATAATCTATGTAACTATTATTTTTCAAATCCAATGAATTTCAATTTTGCAATAATATTACATTATTAATTAACTACTTGCGTATTGGTAAAAATATGAAAAAACGGTCCGATCAATATCACTGCAAAACTGAGCCAATATCGGCAAAAGTGAGCCAATATTGAAAAACTGAGCCAATACGAGAAAACTGAGCCAATATGGATAACGCGCTAATCGAACGCACGCAGAGACGTTCGGAACACATTTCGGCTTTTCGTCAGCGACTACGTATATTTCCGAGGCGATAACGACCTTCACCTTATCATCCATTCCGCTTCACTGGGGGCAGACGACAACAAACTGAAACATGGAGAGAGTGTCAGACAGGTACGCAAAAAACGGCGAGGACATGCTCGCTGTTTTAATGCATGACATCGATAGATACGAGGCTTTGGGCGAACTAGATGATTTTAACGATGTTCTAAAGAATAATACAGCTGTAAACACAGCGCAAGATCTTGACGGAATCGACATCCAACCCATTTCAACAAGGTTCCAGGATGTGTCTTACGACGAAACTGACGATGTCATTACTAAATATGCAAGTAGTTAATTAATAATAGTATCATTAATCAGCCAATTCCATATTGGCCCTGTTATTAGGCCTCGGTCTGTCACATTGACCCTCGGCCTACGGGCCGGCCTCGGGCCAATATGACAGACCTTGGCCTAATAACAGGGCCAATATGAAATTGGCTGATTAATAACCCTATATTATAAATGATATCTCATTATCTGGACTTTTTACAATTTATATGTCATCCTCGGATTCTAGGCTCTTATTCTGATATTAGAGTCAACATTTGGATGCAAACAAATTAAGAGAGCATTATAAGGCACTGTACATGTGTATGTATAATGTATATACACAAAATTATAATGCATGGGTCGTCACAAAAAGGGCGATTTAAATTTACTGACCAAAACGTCTGTCAATCTTTTTTTTAAAAATAGTTCTGTCTTTATATTATTCCTATGTCTATTTCAAAGCGGATCCAGAGCACATATTAATTTGGGCACGAGATCTAAATGTACATGTGTAAGTACAAATGTACTATGGAACTAGGCCTAACACGACAAACTTGTCTCAATTAAGTACAATGTACATGTACATGTACTACCGTGTATGTGTATCTGCTACTAGTCCTGCTATTTCACATATTTTGAAATAAACAAGTTGAAATATATCCGTTTTATGAAATATTTTATGATTGAACTAGTTTCAACGACGTCTTAATCCAACTTTAAATGCTAATGCATCAATAAATTGATGAGAGTAAATGCATCGTTTCTAAAGACGCTTAAGACTTATCCAAGGGACAATACTCTAGACTGATTTCCTATACACGTACAGAATTTGATGTAGTTTTACATATGCCTTACGGATTTTTGATAAGTACCTATGATTCCCTCAAAGGGGTCCTAAGTTCCCAAGGCTGCAGCGATGACCGTCCGAGGTCAGAATCACCCATGTTCAGCCTGCTTAAATCTCACATTCAACATCCCATAATATGAAGGCGATGCTATTTTCAGATCTCTCACTTGCAAAATACATTCAGTATTTTGGGTAGTTCCGTTAAATTTTCTCTCTCTGTAATCTTCAGCAGTATTACAAATATTTCTATTTAATTGAGATAAACAATTACCCAATGTGCTTCTCCGGGACCATGACCATGACGTTACTATAAACGTAAATGAAACGTAACGTCATAATGTTACACTTCTGTAAGTAACGTTGCGATTTTTCATTTGAGTAGGGTAAAGTAAAATCGCGATAATTTCATTTCAAGAGCACCAATTTTCAAATCTAAAACTGATTTGTAAAGGTTTTTATCTGTGGCATTAACACAGTGTGTTTTCATGAAATTATAATCTAACCTGATATTTACTTTTTTTTCGAAAACCATCGGATGTGTTTTTCAATTGCGGAAATTTTCTATAAAATGATAAAATAAAGACATAAGAAAAACACATTTTTCTTGCTTGCATTCTAAGCTTTTGATTGATATATAACATAACAACACTGCGATATGTTATATTCACTTTCCCAGTGGTTTATTTACGAATAACGTTGGCAAATTTAACGGCATTTTCGGTACTTTTTAACGGATGTTTTTTTGACGGAAACCTAGAGCGGACTAATTCATTCTAGTAAACCAAATTGTGAAATTGAAATGACCATAAAATAGAGAAATCACTGATTCTGATGATATAAATATCTCGTTTCTACGAGGAATATAAAGGTTAATCTGACGCCTTCGAACTTGGTCAATGACGTTATCAAAGTCATATGGGTACATTTGTACCGATGTGAACGGGAAGGTGTTAAAACAACAGAAAACTTCAGAGAACGGCCTTCCTATAGTAATAAGAAGTTGTATCAATATGGATGCTCCATCACTCCAGGATTACTGTGTCAGGCAGCCACAGTTAGGTATCATATGCTCATCTCCACAATTATTGGATATTCAAACAGGAAGATCTATTAAACTATAAATACAATAATTTGTTTAAAGTGAGCATATTAAAACAGCTTGTTATCTGGGAAATTATCTCCAGCTCATGATATCATTTTTCAATAATTTTAATCATGTAATTAATTCTGTTAGAGACTGACATGCTGAGAGAGTTGATAGTATTAGTGATAGAGAGGACCTGATAATTAGTAACAATTAGAGAACACAGCTGTGGAGGAGTTGGGACACACACTGGCAAGCCCATCAACACCCATACATCAGATGGCTCACTGCCTGTATCTTATTCTTATGCACCACCCCTTCCTTTTTCTCCCCCTCCTCCTTCCCTCTCTTCCTCCCCCTCTCTCTCAATCCCCCTCCCCCTATCCCCTTCCTCCCACTCCCTCTCCCCCTCCATCCCCTTTTCTCCTCCCTCCCTTCCATTATTTCCCTTATCCCTCTCCTTTCTCCTCTTCTTCACTCCTTCCCCCCCTTCTTCACTTCTTCTCCCTCTTCTTCACTCCTTCTCCCTCTTCTTCACTCCTTCTCCCTCTTCTTCACTACTTCTCCCTCTTCTTCACTCCTTCCCACTCTTCTTCACTCCTTTCCCCTCTTCTTCACTCCTTTCCCCTCTTCTTCACTCCTTCCCCCTCTTCTTCACTCCTTCCCCCTCTTCTTCACTCCTTCCCCCTCCTTCTTCTTCCTCTCTCTCTCTCTCTCTCATCCCCCTCCATCTTTTGTTTACTTATACAAGCCATAGTATCATAAAATGATATATTTCAGAGTAAGGGATTAATCATACTGATGCACTTATTTCCATTCTTCTAGCGGTCAGAAGATATGGGAAACTTATTTACCACTTGATATATTGTCCTTCAATGTTGAGAAATCCTTACGAATGTCAGATTTAAATTGATGTAGACACTAAATCTTTCTGTCTACAGAAACAATTACATTATAAAAACATGCCTTAAGATAGGTATAGGTCCTGTCATACATAAGAAAGGTATAGGTCCTGTCATACATAAGATAGGTATAGGTCCTATCATACATAAGATTGGTATAGGTCCTGTCATACATAAGATAGGTATAGGTCCTGTCATACATAAGATTGGTATAGGTCCTGTCATACATAAGATAGGTATAGGTCCTGTAATACATAAGATAGGTATAGGTCCTTTAATACATAAGATAGGTATAGGTCCTGTAATACATAAGAAAGGTATAGGTCCTGTCATACATAAGATAGGTATAGGTCCTGTAATACATAAGATAGGTATAGGTCCTGTCATACATAAGATAGGTATAGGTCCTGTAATACATAAGATCATATGCACTTACCTAACAATGGTCGTTGAACATTCATATGCCTTACCAACAATGTCGTTGAACATGTATATGTCTTATCGACACTGTCATTGAACATGTATATGTCTTATCGACACTGTCATTGAACATGTATATGTCTTGTCGACAATGTCGTTGAACATTCATATGCCTTAGCGACAATGTCGTTGAACATTCATATGCCTTAGCGACAATGTCGTTGAACATTGTCGTTTGAACATTTATATGCCTTACCGAAAATGTCGTTGGACATATATATCTGATCGGCACTGTCATTGAACATTTATATGTCTTATCGACACTGTCGTTGAACATTTATATGTCTGATCGACACTGTCGTTGAATATTTATATGCCTTACCGATAATGTCGTTGAACATTTATATGTCTTACCGACAATGTCGTTGAACATTCAAATGTCTTATCGACACTGTCATTGAACATTTATGTCTTATCGACAATGGCGTTGAACATTTATATGTCTTAGCGACAATGTCGTTGAACATTGTCGTTTGAACATTTATATGCCTTACCGAAAATGTCGTTGGACATATATATCTGATCGGCACTGTCATT
>SAYR01052728.1:1080677-1123055 GCA_004382745.1 Argopecten irradians irradians | reverse complement strand
TCGCTACACCCCTGGACCATCCTCGATACTCCAGGGTTTCTGATCACTTACGATCTCTACACCCCTGGACCATCCTCGATACTCCAGGGTTTCTGATCACTTACGATCTCTACACCCATGGACTACATTATAGTAGAACTGGAAGCAATAGAACAGAACAAGTAATTTAGTTATTTGAAGCACATCAAAAGAGCTGCATTGCAGTACACTGTGTGGCTTTGAAGTTGGGCATTGCTCTCTTTGTAGTCTTCACAGGAATTTTTTGCTGGCCTGTGATTGGTTCACATTTTTTTCATTTGAGCTGCCTTCTGTTTTACTATGAGATAGTCCAGGAGTGTAGAGATAGTAAGTGATAGGAACCCCTGGAGTATCGAGGATGGCATCCGGCCCAAAGTTTAGATCTAGCTGGGCCACTTACTCAGTGAGAGGAAGCTATTTAATTTTCATTTTAGTTTATTTGACCATGCAGGCATGAGTTATGGAAGGCCTTGTGAAGGTCAAGGCAGGGTCATTTTAGTTTATTTGACCATGCAGGCATGAGTGGCCTTGTGAAGGTCAAGGCAGGGTCTTCTTTAGTTTGTCACCGACGATTATAGGCGAGGTGATACAGCTCAGTGGCGTGGGGGAGGGGGTTATATACAGGTGATATGGCTCAGTGGCGTGGGGGAGGGGGTTATATACAGTCATTTTAGTTTATTTCACCATGCAGGCATGAGTGACCTTGTGAAGGTCAAGGCAGGGTCACAGTATCACTGTAAATGTATATGGGACTGAAGGACAATCTTTATTGCTTTCATTGTATTTGTTTTATTTGTATGATACATATTGGTAAAATGAAACAGCTAGTCAACAAAAAAGTTTTATACTTCTTCCATCTGAGATTAATTCATAGTACTTAAGTGTAACACAGGTAAACAATGCAGTGACCCAACCAAGTCATTATGTATATAATAGTCACCATACACATGTAGGTCACCTGTGTATTGTCTAAGTGTTCAGTGTAGAAATGTCAATAAGTAGCTACAGTGTACATGTATATTGAATTAACTTGAAATTGTTGTTTGTCTGTATTACTGTGTACGAAGTACTTTCTACCAAATTAAGAACAAAATACTAAAATGTATGACATTCAATTCCATTACATATCTAATATGTTAGGTGACAGTTGTATTAGGCTAACCTAGCTATGTTTCTAAAAATAGGACCTACGCAGCTGCATGCCAATACGAGCTTACCTAAACACATAAACCGAACATAATGTCATGGAGTCTATAGACCCCAATTATGGACGATTGACGCTTGACCAACTGACTCACCAAGATCTTGGTCTAGAGACAACTTTGCATGTTTTGAAGTGATAAAAAAATCGGTTAGCGATAAAGTTCAGTGAGGCGAGATTCATGTCCCCGTGTTGAAACTTTAGATACACTTATCAGTGAGTTATAAAACTAGACAGAACATGTAAACAACCTACATCATCTTGTTGCAGACAGGTGGGAGGAAGAACTGTTTGTTTTCCTCGATCCATTTGTCCGTGCTGTAGTGGACAGGTTCTACTACCGGAGACGACATGGCCGATTTGCTGTTAGGTTGTAGGGCTGTATTGTGAGGGGTACTAAGGGGGTAATTTAACAAATATTTCGTCGACGCGGAATGGCTCAATCTGTCAGTCCTTTTTACTAGAATAATTTGCATAAACATCTTTGTATATCAGCTACGTACAAACAAATTATTCATTCCAGCTGTTCAATGCTAATGCATATACTGTACGTACATTTACTTCTGTCGAATATATATCTCACCAGTTCAACATCAATATAAAGCCTATTGGCTTATTAATATGGTAATATCAAAGACATAGATAATTTTACTATTTAAATCTCTGGTGATATTTACATAACAGTTATGTAGTTAAAAATTACGACGTCTGATTGCATATAAAACAGTTACATGTAATGGTACAGAACTCTAGATACAATTTTTATGGCTGTCCTAGTCATGGTAGAAATTCCTGGTTATAATTATCAGCCTGAGATAGCATTTTAATATCATATCCATATTCTCCGATCTCCTGAGGCCCCGATGCTCAGAGTAACTGTCTGGAGAGACAATGCACTAAATTTGTCAACGCACAGTCCACTAATATGGAAAACATTCATCAAATTACCTACACTATCCCAAACTCCATCGAAACCACTTGATAGCCCAATTCTACAACCCAACAGAACGAACTGAAAGAAGGCAGACCTGGAAAAGTACCAACAACAAGTTGCTACTGCATTGTCTGCTCTTAAAGATGAGGAGATGAACTCAGCTGATCTTCTGAACACACTCACCATGATCTTACAAACATGTGCAGACACAGTATGCCCAATGAAAAAGTCAAGATCAAAGAAAAAGAAACAGAGAGGATGGGATCAGAACCTGCAAAAACTATGCAACGCAAGTAAACTAGCGCATTGGATCTGGAAGCAGTCAGGTAGGCCGCAGGTACCAAATAACCATCTGCTAATCGACTGCATTGAAGCTAAAAAGAAGTTAAGACGCTATCAGAGACAAATCAACGCAAAGGCTAGAAAACAAGTATATAGAGATATAATGGAAGCCCACCCATCAGATATGAAATTATTCCACCTCCTTGTGAAGAGACAAAGAAGCAACAACAACTCAGGCAAACTGTCACACCTCATCATTGATGACAGATACTTACAGTTTACAGGATACTGATGAAATCTGTGCCGGATGGGCAAGATACTTTGAACATCTCAGTCAGCCTGAGGATAACAACCTATATGACAACCACTATCAGTCACAAATAGATGGTGATATCGAAGCTATCACTAATAACTGCAGAGAAGCCTCTAAGAAATCGTATACAGAGGAAGAGATCAGCAAGGTAGTTAGATCATTTCACCTCGGTAAGGCGGCTGACAAGGATGGTATAACAGCAGAGCATCTAATATTTGCAGGAAGCGGCTTACTTGGTACCCTAATCACGCTATTCTCCAAGATACATGCAGAACAAAGTATCCCACAAGCGTTCAAATCAGGAATAATCACCCCGATATTCAAGAAGCAAGGGAAGCCACCTAACGATCCTAACTCGTATCGTAGAATCACCATCTCCAGTATTATAGGGAAGGTCTTCGAGAAACTGCATCTTAAACGAAATGCCCAAGTCATCAACACTCATCTCAGCAAGATGCAGAAAGGGTTCACCAAAGGAACATCCCCTAACAACGCCGCTCTACTCCTAACAGAATGTATAGCCGAATGTACCGACTCTGACAACACACTTTATGCAGCCTTTCTTGATGCTTCAAAAGCTTTCGATGTAGTCTGGCATAATTCCATGCTGAGACGGTTATATCAGTACGGCTTACATTCCACAGAATGGCTTCTGATGAAGGATTGGTACAACAACCCCAAGTCCTGTGTCAAATGGGAAGGATCTATCTCGGAACCATTTATGGAACGTCAGGGTGTTCGACAGGGAGGATGCTGGTCACCGACAGCTTATAAAATGTTCATAAACCCACTTCTGACTCTGCTGGAAAGGAACGATCTGGGATGTAAAATAGGCTCCATACATGTAGGTACTCCAACTTGTGCAGATGATATTGTACTCCTGTCTGAAGATCCTTGTGAACTACAGGTCATGCTACACCTACAGGGAAAGTTTGCAGCTAGAGAACGTTACAATCTTAATGCCGACAAAAGTAAAATCATGATCTTCAATCAGCCTAAGAAGCGCCAGGATGAACTAGTAAACTTTGAGTTGAACGACAAGCCACTGGAGGTAGTCTCCAACTACAAACATCTTGGTATCACACGGTCATCTGGAAGTAAGAACTCCACAAAAGGTATCACCGATGTAAGAATACAGCTAGCAAGAAGGACCACATACTCACTAATGGGTGCAGGGCTACATGGATACAGCGGAGTGAACCCCAAAGTCCTCATTAACCTGTGGAACACGTATGTTAGACCCAGGATGGTATATGGACTGGAAGCAGTGGTCCTCACCAAGAAAGACATGACCAACTTTAACCGCTTTCACAAACAAACACTGAAACACATCATGGGACTTCCATCCTCCACAGCTGACTCAGCAGTGTACATACTATCAGGAGAATTCCCTATTGAAGCATACATCGACAAACAAACACTCACCATGTTCGGCAGCATTATAAGATCAGACTCGCCTGAGAACCAAATTGCACGCAGACAGCTGAGTATTAAGGATGACACCTCAAGTAGCTGGTTTGTCCACATACAACATCTTACGGAGAAATACAGTCTACCATCGGCGATTTATCTAATAGACATGTCTTTGTCAAAAGGACAGTGGCAGAGGACCATCAAAGCAGCAGTTAGCATCTATTGGAGACATCAAGTGGAAACTATGCGCGAAGGGAGGTCATCCCAGACGTATCTACACCATCACACTATGCGCTCTGCTTCTGTCCACAACGTCTTTGGGTCAGCACCGGTGGACACCTTGGCCGTCAGGAAAGCAATTATCAAAGCAAAGCTGCTAGCCGGAGCATACAGTCTTCAAGCAAACAGGGCTAAGTACATCCACAATATTAAACCAGCATGTCCATTGTGTCTAGCGAAAAGAGAAGATCTCAAACACCTTGTTCTACAATGTCCAAACCTGGAACCGATCCGGTTCCCGTTCATCATTTCCATCCAGCAAATTGTCCGTGACAACACCGACAATGTTATTAGTTCCACACTTACATGTGATCAAGATAAGCTTCTACAGACAATTCTTGATGTGACAAATCCCAACCTGCCATTGGCCATTCAGGACAAGGAAACTGCATCAAAGATTGAATGCCTGTCTCGCAACATATGCTACGCACTTCATCTGAGACGTAGTGTGCTGTTGGACATTAACACCTCAACATAAATCCAGTAATAGGAAATGAACTAATGTGTCAAGTTACCCAGAGACAATTGTATATCAAATAAACCTCCAACCAGTCACAACGAGTATTACTGTAGGTACTACTGTAGTTATAAAACACTTATCTAATAGTTAAATTATATTATCAGTACACTGTATATATCCCAGTAACAGGAATAGGAAACTTTGCATAGCATAGTATATATATTAACATCCTAACTACCCCCATGAGGGCACTAACAAACTAATAATAAGTCGTCTCCCACATGAGCTGTAAATAATGCCTTTCCTTGTATAGTTAAACCACATTGATGTCCATATACCACAGCCCTGTGGCTGGTTCTCCTAATAGAGGAGGGATCTACTACTACTACTCTAGTAATCTAAACCAAATTGTGAAATTGATGGAGAAATCACTGATTCTGTTGATATAAATATGTCGTTTCTACGAGGATTATAAAGTTTAATCCGACGCCTTCGAACTTGGTCGATGACGTTATCAAAGTCATATCGGTACATTTAAAAAAAATTGTACCGATGTGAACGGGAAGGTGTTAAAACCATTTTGCGTCGGACGTCGTCACTGCCCTGGATCCGCTGGGGGCCTAGGCGGCCCTCAGACCCCTCTAACGTCTTCTACATATGTACAAAATGTAGCTGCGCACCTAGCTCAACTCGATTTGCGCTCTTCTAAGAAGAGACGTCTTCTCAGAAGATCTTCCAGCCTATAGACAGAAGAGCTTCCAGAAGTAGAAGAGCTACAATCGAGTGAACGGAAGTTATATTCTGGAAGTAGAAGAGGGCACTTTAGAAGCCCGTGCTTGCCGGAAAGGCCCGAGGAAGTCCGATTGGGTGGAGCGCTACCACAACTTTTAAATTAGTCTGTGTCAACCGCACGCTTGCAATTGTAAAATCAGAGAACAAACGTTTGGCTGATATGGACAAGGAAGCTTGGCCGGTAGCTAGGCCTAACGATGGCAACACATGTACACGGGTCGTCAGAAGAATCTCGTAAGTGTGGTTATGTTATTATATATTTATCTTATTTTGAGTACACACGATAAACAAAGTCTGTTTAAAATTGAAACGTGTTTAATCTTTATATGTTACCTTGTCAGGGAGCAAAAGAAGATTTGACATGGTGGTTAGGCCATTTTTGTGTGTAACGTTGGACTGGTTTCGTTTTGCCTGTATATTGCACATACATAAGTATGAATGGTTTCATGATAAAATTTGCATGTGTTCTGACTATGTCAAAGTGCAGCTGCATAAATATAAATAGTTCTACATATATTTAGACTAGTGGACTAACATATTACTGGTGTACGTGTAGTCCGCTAAAACTGACCATAATCGCAGGCTCAAAATTCTGACTGATCGCCTGTTTATGGTCAGCTACCTACTGCTCTTAAAAAGTTGGGGATTGTAGTACAAATCTGGCGACAGTGATTATGAGAATTCTGCATGTTGGTTTGGGGTCAAATATGCCTTTAAAGTTAAAGGAAAACGTTTGGCACTCACTTTAATAGGGTCACACTTAATAACGACAACAAACGACAACACGTTAAATACAAGGAAAAGTTAGTGACAACACAAGATATGTTATTCAGTACATTAAAATGAATATTTCTACCAAGTTTTATGAAGATTGGTGCAAAAATGAAGGAATTAGAGCGATTTGAATATTCTGAAATCGGCCGCTGGTCAATGATAGATCGAGTGACAAGAGGTTTGCCGTGACGGTATACCGACCACACATTGTAACATTGAAAATGTTTTAAAAACCTAACGACAACAGAAGATATGTTATTTGTCATATTATAATGCATCTATGTACAAAATTTCATTAAGATTGGAATAAAAATGAAGACTTTATAATGTTTTAATGTTACGAGATCGGCGACTGGTCAGATTTACTACAGACAACAGATCGATGACTCACACACGCCTGTACACGCGTGTGTACGAGTGCATAGGGTCTCGATACTGTTTGTCTAAGCCATTGTTGTGTAAACATCATTATCACATGATTATAGTCGGTGTAGAACTCTCGGCCATACTCAATAAACAAGTATATTTCCAGACCTTACGAACTTTTAATATCTTGATTCCCGTCCTACGGGCACACAAGATTTCGCTAGCGTATCGTAAGTTTTAATTTCGGGAAGCTTACAAATATTGCGTTTATTTAACACTTTTAATTACTGAACTTCCATGTTTTATTTATTGAATGATTTTTACTGACACATACATGCGTGTAATTCATTTGAAAAGTAATAGAAGGTAAACAAATTTTAACTGTTATAACATCTTGAATCCCGTCCTGCGGGCACACAAGATTTCGCAAACATATCGTAAAATGTCCAACTGTTAATTTCGCAAACGTATCGTTTAAAGTATAACTGTGTAAGAGAAACACATTCCTTAAATATCTCGTCCTGCTGGCACACAAGATTTCGCTAGGACATCTTTTTAGCTGGTGGGCGGAGCCCAACAGCTTATGTTATGGTGTGTTGAAAAGGAGCTTGTTAACAAGATATCTTAAAAAGTAGTTGTTTGTTCTGTACCATCTTTGGTATGTGGTTTCGCGTATGGTTATTACAGATCGCTATTGAATTACAGCACTATTTGACTATTCACTTATTTTTAATTAATTTATTTCGTGTTTCCTTCTTTGGTCTGTTTGTATATCTGCAGTATTCTATTTATAGCTCTGATATAGGTTGTCCCTGGCTGAGAGTGTCAGCAGCCTATGGTATACACTCACAGTAGCTTTAAGTTGGCTGCTTTAGGAGTTATCTGGTTTATGTAAAACTAACCATACTTCTATTGTTACGGTGCTCATGGTGTACCGCACACACACCTGATAAGAGGGCAGCTGGGACCTGGAATAGGGCCCCATATTAATCATGGCCAACACTAATCGGGTCTGCGTCTCACCAGTCTATAGTTTCAAATTGCTGATATCTAGGGGATGGAAATGTGTTTATTATTGAGAGGTGATGCTTTTTAATCTGATTTTATTTTCTATGGATTTATTATGTTGATACCTATAAGTGCTTTGAAGTAATTATGAAAAAAGTATGTACCCGATAACTGGTCATTGATGACCATTTTGATCAATAAAACTAAATCTAATGAAAATAAACTTTGATTAAAATTAATGACTGATTTGTCTTGTGACCTTTATATTGACATTCAATGCAATTATTTTATGAATAATGCACTAATAGACTACAGCGACCTTTATAAGAAACATTATTATGCAGAGCAATTAAAATTTCCATTCATGATTACTTTTGGATGTTGAATATGAATTTTACAAAAATAGGTCACTGTGACCTACTTTTTTGGGAAACATTACCTGGAAAATTAAAATTTGATGAATTTTGTATGCTGAATTTGATTTTTGTAAAATTAGGTCGCTTTGACATACTTTTTGAAAAAATTTATCTTGAACAATGAAAATTAATATCTACAATGATTTTACATGCTAAATTTGATTTTTGCAAAATCAGGTAACTATGACCTACTATCTAAATATGGCCTAGAACAATGAGAATTAAGATCTTTGATGAACTTTAAATGTTGTATGCGACTTTTGCAAAATTAGGTCACTGTGACCTACTTTTGAAAAATTGTCCCAAGACAATGAAAATTGATGAACTTTTTAACCTTTTAATATGAATTTTGAAAAATAACTTCTTTGAGATCTAATTTTTGAAAAGGTGCAGTAAAAATTGACGTCTGTGATGAACTTTGGATTCTGAATGTGATTTCTGAAAAATCCAGTTGCTTTGAGCTACTTTTTGAAAAATTTGTCAAAGGGCAATTAAAATTGACATCATTGATGAACTTTGTATACTGATTTTAATTTTTGCGAAATTAGGGCACTGCGACCTATGTTTGAAAAATTAACATCTATGATGCTGAATTTGACGTTTGCACAATTAGGTCACTGTGACCTTTTTAGAAATAAATAGTTAAGAGCAAATGAAATAAACATTTTTGTAAACTTACGATGCTGAATAAAAAATTTTCAAAATTATGTCATCGTGATTTTCAAAAAAAAATGTCTAATGCCAATGGAAATTAACATCTATGATAAATTATATGTGAATATGGCATATTTTTATTGTTATCATTATGATAGTACATGAGATATGAAGCATGTTAGAGATCAAAGCAACTGAAGTATTTTATTCAATGAATGATGTTAACCTTGATTCAAATATATATATTATATATATTATAATCTTAAACACTCTTCTTCAAACTGAAAAAATATAAAAACAATGTCATATTGTAGATATGGTCTAAAATTAATTGCCCGCCAGCTATGTTTCCATTGGCCTCTTGTTTTATGATTAATTCGAGCTCCTGCATCTTTTTCCATCGGAAATGCTGTAGTCCTATAGTGATCACCATGTCGCTCTGGACGTCTGTCTGTTCGTCCACAAAAGGTTTCTGGTGATTTCCTAGAAAAATTTTTTTAGGTAAATTGTTTAGAAATTACATATGACAATGTTTCAGAGTATATAGATGTACAATAGGGGTTTGAACCGTTTCCAAGAAATCTAAAAAAAATGCACGCTGTAGTCTAAAAAGCTGAATGGATATTGCGTGATGCAATGATGATCACTGAATTGTAACGGGATCCGGACCCGGTTGTTTGATATCCACTTCCGGAAAAATCGTACCAAAAAATGAGAGGGGTACGTGCTAAATCGTTTCAAAAACTCGATACTATTTCATTTGTTTATCGAAACCTATCAAAAATAAGAACAGTGACCAAAGCTGGGTATCTAAAATGTCAATTCCTAAACCCAAAACATCTGTTGCTACTCGGCCTTTAAGGCCTTTGATATCAATGCTGATATTCTGCCTTCTATTTGGTGCTACAAGGTTTTCCGTTTTCTGCACAATGCGGCCTGGTTGGGTATAATGCGGATATTTATATCATTATGGTCAGTGAGCTCTTATTGCGAAATAAGCTATTTTCCTCTAACTGAAGCGATCTGACTCAAATTTATATGTAGTATGTCTAAAAAAGTTTGAAAGCAGGGAAAGATCCCTCTTTCCATTGTCAGGCATAGATCATTCTGTGGAGGGCGCCATGATCGATTGGCTTTGGTACATGCGCGATTAGTACTTCATTCCATACAGGACATAGTGCCACGGATATTTTCGGGACGCAATTAACAATTTTTAAGGTTTTTCTGTTGAAGTAAAATAAGAAGATCAAACTTTTCAATGCTGTTAATGGTGTAAAGTAACTTTGTAACTGAAGAAAAAGACTGACTTTGATAGAGAAAACAAACACCGTTTGTAAGCGTTGAAGCATTTTTTACCTTGTTGTTAATCATAATGTAAATAATTCAACTCTGTAACAGGCAATTATATAACCTTACGTTTAAGTATGTTATAATCCGCTTTGGTAGAATACCCTGATTATTAAAACTTTTCCTGTGATTGGTTCATATGAATCATACAGACATCCCCAAATGTGTCATAGCTCATTACTATGTTGACAAACTTTTCAAATTGTGTTTGGAATATGATCAATACAGCTAAATGAAACAACATGTTTCCTATAATTCCCAACGAGATATTATCACTAAACTGTTAAATCAATAGTGCTAAATTACAACATCACTTAATAAAATCTGAAGATAAAAATGAGCATATGTATTTGAATAAAGGTAGGACGATTGCATATTATATAAGTAAATTAGAGGAACCGAGATCGAGATATTGAAACGTGAAATTCATGCGCTATTGACTATGTATGAATGTATGTAAAATTGTCTTCAAAAAATAATACAAAAGTTTTATACAGGGATACGCATTACATAAAGCAGCGGAAAAAGGAAATGTACACAAAGTTAAACTTCTCCTTAAAGAGACAGTCAATCCAATTTTTAGGGTAAGTATTTTTAATTCTATTTGACATTCAGATAGGTAACAGATTGTAGGTATACATGTACCTACTATTTATTGACAAATACAATGTATCACTCTTATCGTGATTTTGCGAATTTTTGCGGTTCAAAAAAATACACCAAATTTTCTATCCAAAAATTGATATTAACATTTCTTTTATTGGAACTGTTATCGAACACAATTAACGTATATAGTGTATGTAGTTTTTATCATTAAAATAAGTTTGATTCGTAGATTATTCCCAATTGATGCCATTGTTTGTCTCAAGCTTCCTTCATATAGTAGCAAGTAATTAATATTATTATTAGTCGTTATGTAAATTATTCACTTTTTTGTGTAACATGCAATTGTATAGCCTAACGTTTTGTATGTCATTATAAGATTTGGTAAATATACCGTTAATATTAAACTTTGCCTTTGATTGGCCTATATGATTGTGTACTGACATCCCCGAAAGTATCATAGCTCATTACTATGTTGACAGGCTTTTCAAATTGTGTTTGGAATATGATCAATACAGCTAAATGAAACAACATGTTTCCAACCATTTCAACGATATATTGTCACTAAACCGTTGAACAATGGTGCTAAATTTTAACATCACATCATACAATCTGAAGAAAGAAATTAGCATAATGTGTTTGAATAAAGCTAGGATGACTGAATGTCAGACAAGTAGAATAGAGGAACCGAGATCGAGCTATTGAAATGTGAAATGTATGCGCTATTTACTATGTTTGGATGTACGTTTGTATGTATGTAAAATTGTCTTCAATAAATAATACAAACGTTTTAAACAGGGATACGCAATAGCAGAAGCAGCGGAAAAAGGACATATCGAAATAGTCAAACTTCTTCTTGGGAAGACAGTCGGTGCTTTATATATGGTAAGTATTTTTAATTTGATTTGACATTCAGATAGGTAACAGATTATAGTTACAATTCTACCTACTATTTGTTGATAAATAAGATGTATCTCTTTTATCGTGATTTTGCGAATTATTTTGCGGTTCAAATAAATACGCTAAATGTTCTATCCACAAATTGATATTAACATTTCTGTTATTGGAAATTATATCGAACACAATTAACGTATATAGTGTATGTAGTTTTGATCTTAAAAATAATTTTGATTCGTAGATTATTCCCAATTGATGCCATTGTTTGCCTCATGCTTTCTTCATATAGTAGCAAGTAATTAACATTTTTATTAATCATAGTGTAAATTATTCACTCTTTTGTGTAACATGCAATTGTATAGCCTAACGTTTTAAGTATATCGCAGAAAGTGTCATAGTTCATTACTATGTTGACAAACTTTTCAAATTGTGTTTGGAATGTAATCAATACAGCTCAATGTAACAACATGTTTCCAATAATTTCCCACGAGACATTATCACTAAACTGTTGAATCAATGGTGCTAAATTACAACATCACTTAATAAAACCTGAAGATAAAAATGAGCATATGTGTTTGAATAAAGCTAGGATGATTGAATGTCGGACTAGTAAAATAAAGGAACCGAGATCGAGATTTTGAAACGTGAAATGTAAGTGCTATTTACTATGTATGAATGTAGGTATGTATGTATGTAAAATTGTCTTCAATAAACAATACAAACGTTTTACACAGGGAGACGCAATAGAAATAGCAGCGGAAAATGGACAAACCGAAATAGTCAAACTTCTTCTTGAGAAGAATGATGACCCTTTTACTGTGGTAAGTATTTTTAATTTGATTTGACATTCAGATAGGTAACAGATTGTAAGTATACTTACAATTTGTCGATAAATAAATTATGTATCTCTTATCATGATTTCGCAATTTTTTGCGGTTCAAATAAATACGCTAAATTTTCTATTCATAAATTGATATTAACATTATTTTTATTGGAAATTATATAGAATACAATTAACGTATACATGATGATGTATAGTGTATGTAGTTTTTTATCTTGAAAATAATTTTGATTCGTAGATTTTACCAATTGATGCCATTGTTTGCCTCATGCTTTCCTTCATATAGTAGAAAGTAATTAACATTATTATTGATCATAATGTAAATTATTAACTCTTTTGTGTAACATGCAATTGTATACCCTAACGTTTTAAGTATGTCATTATAAGCTGTGGTAAAACTACCCAAACTATTTAAACTTTGCCTGTGATTGACATATATGAATGCATACTAATATCGCGGAAAGTGTCATAGCTCATTACTATGTTGACAAACTTTTCAAATTGTGTTTGGAATATGATCTATACAGCTCAATGAAACAACTTGTTTCCAATAATTCCCAACGAGATATTATCACTAAACTGTTGAATCAATGGTGCTAAATTACATAATTACATAGACATAAAAAACCACACCATAAAATCTGAAGATAAAAATGAGCATATGTGTTTGAACCAAGCTAGGATGATTGAATGTCGGACTAGTAAAATAGAGGAACCGAGATCGAGCTATTGAAACGTGAAATGTATGCGCTATTTACTATGTATGAATGTAGGTATGTATGTATGTAAAATTGTCTTCAATAAATAATACAAACGTTTTACACAGAAAGACGCATTACGAAGAGCAGCTAAAAACGGACATACCGAAATAGTCAAACTTCTTCTTGAGAAGAATGACGACCCTTTTACTGTGGTAAGTATTTTTAATTTGATTTGACAGTCAGATTGGTAACAGATTGTAAGTATACTTACAATTTGTCGATAAATAAATTATGTATCTCTTATCATGATTTCGCAATTTTTTGCGGTTCAAATAAATACGCTAAATTTTCTATACATAAATTGATATTAACATTACTTTTATTGGAAATTATATAGAATACATTTAACGTATATAGTTTATGTAGTTTTTATCTTGAAAATAATTTTGATTTGTAAATTATTCCCAATTGATGCCATTGTTTGCCTCATGCTTTCTTCATATAGAAGCAAGTAATTAACATTGTTATTAATCATAATGTAAATTATTCACTCTTTTGTGTAACATGCAATTGTGTACCCTAACGTTTTAAGTATGTTATTATAAGCTATGGTAAAATAACTTTTTAAACTTTGCCTGTGATTGACCTATATGAGTGCGTACTAATATCGCGGAAATTGTCATATCTCATTACTATGGTGACAAACTACTACATACTTTGACAATGTTTTATTGACTGCTAAGGCCCATGGACCTCTTGTTTTGGTATGTCACATGTTATAGAGACCTACGTTTTCTGTAAGGAGAGCAACTGCAACTATTGGTAATGGCATAATAATTAAATCCTAGTTAGTGATCGCATGTTGAAGAAATAGCGTCAAAACAACAGTATATTTATTTGATAAATATTTAAGGTCAAAATATGTTAAGTGTTATTTTTCATGTAGGTCAAAGTTCAAAATATATAAGTCGCACTGACCTAATTTGGCTTGATGACACGACATATTGTCTAGTTCAATCTATGACCCTAAAATGAACATTGTGTAAAAATTATTGTATAATATGTATGTAAAACAAGATTGTATTTAGATATAGATCGAAGGTCAATATGTAGATTAGCTTGATCAACCTTAGGTGCACTAACTTACATGGGTTGCATTTGTGATAAAGGATAGAGCCAAGAAAAGGATATTTCGTTTATAATATTTAACTCATAGAACTGTCAGAACTTTCATATTGGGGGAGAAATAAAGGATGCAGATGAAAAAAAAATATGCTACAAATTCGGCTTATTCAGTGATTCATCGACACAATATTTGTATTAATCAAATAAATGATGTATGAAATAATTTTTGATTGCTAAAATTTTAGGGTACTGGGACTTTGTCATTGTTATCAAAGCAATTAATTAAAAACCAATGAAATAAAAAGACTGTTTTCAAGAAGAAAAAAGAGCAGAAATTGAGATTGCAAGAATACCCCATTACCTATGATCAATTATTGTACATCGTTTAATGATAAAACCGAATACTATATAATGACATCAAAATAATTTCTCTTTGTATTTTATATGCTTTGATATGATACATTAAAGGTGCACAAGTAGGAATCGGACATCAAAGGGCGGTGCTATAGTCGTAGAATTGAATTATTTATCAAATGAACACATTATTATGAGCCGATTGATGCATTTGCATAAAAAAAAAACCGTGTGTAGCATTGCAACACCTCTTTTCTTAAAACTTAAATTGATAAGAGGCATTGATTGATCAGATCTATACGCTGGCTTTATTTTAGATGCAGTTATACTAGGAAGGAGTCATCTAGATATGAAGACGTAATCTAAGCGTGCCTGTTAAAAGTTGTTTCGTTTGCGCCAAGAAATTCTTATTTACCTCGGAATTTAATTCTCTAAATGTGTCTGTAATATCAAATTATTGCATAAGGTTTTAGAAATATCTCTCGCTTTAGGCTTACTAATATGCTTATAATTATCTAAGGTAAAATTTATCACAAGATTAAAATCGCCATATAGAATAAACAGATGATTTCCAAAATATGTTTTTTTTTTCATTTTCATTAAAATATAGCCTATCCTTGTTTGGACCATACAATGTTTTAAGTGCAAGTTTCTAGCCATTTATCAGAATAATAGTTGCTAACATATTTTCACTCTCATTTTGCATTTGTATCAAATATGTGAAAACTGTTATAAAAAAGAATACCAAGTCCTCTAGCATTCGAACGAAATACAATTCGAGGCTCCAATTAAAAAAAAGTTTTTCTACGGTAAGTGTGTATCCTGGAAACAGAATATATTAGAATTCTTGTTTCTCATGTACATCTGTATGCAATTACAACTTTTGGTTAATTTTTGTCACCAAAACCCTGGCAGTAAGCAGATAGTAACGTAATACATTGCTTAAAATTGGAAATGAATGTATTCATTGGCTTGCAACAGAGGAAAAATAAATACAAACAAAACAAGTGAACACAAAGAATTTAGTCTTCAGAGAGTTCATAGAACTATGACCCACCTAAATTCAAATAAATATAAGACATTTATGATCTTCTCATACAAGTAGGTATGTATATTCTTGAAGGATCGTTTTCCACGCATAAAAAAGCCAGGTTTTGAAAAATACAGAAATAAAAGAAAGTCACGCAAATCATAATTCAAATATCCAATGCTGATGATCAAATTAAGGCGTTTTTAAAGTCCCCTTCCTCCTATAGTCATATCTAACTGACGACGAAAACGTTTCTCGTTATCATTTTGCTATGAGAAGGAATAAACAACAACTCAATAATCCATATATAGCCGAGTTATTGACGTCATCGCTTTCTGTGCAAAAACGGCACCCGGAAATCAAAGTACGCGATTATTGATGTGCGCGAAAATAGAGCTCTGTACGATATACTTAGACACCTTTTCACCAATTTAGTGTCGATATTGCAGAGATTGGGCTAGATCGGTGTTAATCGAAACTTCTGTGCGACTCTGATTTTTGGCGCGTTCGATTCACCATATGACAGAATTTTTTCGGCACTCTCCGTAAGCGATAAGAATACTCGTTCACAGAAATCACCGACGACTCAAAATTGTATTCATCATATTTTGCTTGCACGGGCTTTCAGACAGTGTCATAAACTCAACTTTACAAAAATCTTATTCTAATGGTATTTACTTTGATTTCAAAATATGTTATTGATAATATAAGAAATATAAACATAATTACAATATAAATCATAAATATTATAAAGTACATTGAATTAACAATTAGAAGGCAAGCCTTATACACATCATTTCCAAAATGTTGTCCTTAGTGCTATTATCGCGTAGAAGTTTTATATCAACTTCTAATTATAAATGCTGAAATAATTTACGAGTGGAGCAACCCTTAAGAGGTGTTGCAGATGAAATGAGAGACGTAAAGGACCATATATACGCGTACGTGTATAATACGTGTTTGGAAATTGAAGTAGGAATAACCGCACAAAGGACCATGTTACACCTTTGATATATTTTGTCAACTTCCGAGGGGAATCCGTCTACTTGCATGTAAATGGTTATTCTATATCTAGACCAATCAACTAGAGATTGTGCAATTTGGAGCAGGTCTACATCTAATGCAGGTAGGGTATCGGGTCAAGCCAAAATCCAAGCAGCAATAGAGGGAACCAATATGTAACCTTGAAAAAAGTCAAGGTTATTCGTTTGAACAAACGTGTTAAATGTAGCTCATCATCCCAAAGCACTAAACTTATCCTCAGTGTCCTTTTTTCCTGTCTGTAGCTTGAACCGTTAAATATTGGGTAGGAGAAAAAGGTTTTACAAGCTACAAACTGACCTTTATATAACACTAAAAATACGAGTCAACCATGGCGAGAGGGCGGCATCAAAACTATTCCAACATTCATGTTGTCAACCCCGAAAAGGTGTTCTTGTTAGGCACCCAGTTGTACCTCCTTACAACTGATCCTATTCTACTGACCCCTATTCCACTGTCCAGCTTCAGCAGTCACGTGATTCCACTGAGGATAGTTATAGTGCCAATAAGTGCTCCCTATGCATGTAGGTCTCTCAGTAATGAATAATAAGGCGTTTAGTGATTTAGCCTATTTGACCAGTGTGACCTCAAATGAAGGTCTATGTAATTGATTTGAGCTAACTTGGTAGTTCATTATCCATTTATGCCACAATCACAATATGTGTAGCTTTACTAAGCCTTTCGGTTACTGGAAAGAAGTCGTTTGAATGAAAAGTTTACGAACAGCGGACGGATGAAGCATGGCCGGATAACAGACGAAATACAATGACCAGAGATCATAAGATGACATGACAAAGCATTTAGGTTAATGAACTTTTTTCATTGCAATTAAATCAAACACACGATGATTACGGTATATGATATTTGTCCTTACAAAATGACTTTTTAACACTTTAATTGCAAGACGGTTATTAAATTTTGTTTCCGTCCTGTCATCAATAAGGGTCACTTATTACGACGCACTAGTTTAAATTATATAGAAGGTGAAAAAGCTGGAGTACCTTGTTTGGGGCTGTGGTTGCCGAGTTGTGAAGATGTCTTGACATATTACCACAGAAGCCTTCTACCTTTGGGTTATTAGTTTGATCCCATGTGGGGTAGATACCGCCAGATGCTGATTGCTGGTCAATGGTTTTCTCCGGGTACTCCGACTATCCTCCATCATCTTCTTAAATGACCATTGCTGTCAATAGGATTATAAAATAATCAACCCAAATGGAGTACCAGAAAAAAACAACTGATCTAGCTACCACGAAGTTACACTATTAATAGCGCCGGTGATATATACAGTAGAGCAACTGCAAGTTTGAATTTCGCTCTAAATTTATCAAAAATCCAAATACCCATAGTGTCTTAACTAGAGAACATCGTGACCAACAAAATGACATATCCAGTATAAGTGTATATTATCTGTTTTCCTCTAAAACAAGGAAGGGGAGGTAATTTGTAAAAATAAAATCCTATTACTTAATACGTACCATGTCATAATGTCAGTCACTATGACATTATTAATATGTATATATAGTACTCAATGACATCACGAATAACAACTGAAATCCTACTTACAATGTTGCTCTTATTCCGATATTGAATTTAAATAAGGACATGACATTAACAAGTTTGAAAATGTCTTGTATCTGATCATGTAAAAGTCTCCGCTTCTCCCATTTTATAAAAAAAAGTGTTTTTTATTCATATAAATAAGAGGATAGTACAAATAGACAACATCGGTCTGGGCAAAAATGCAATATATTACAATCACATTACATTATATATATATATATTTTTTTTTACCTCCATTTATAGAATCCCAGTGAGAACTTTTCATGTGAAAATGTGAAGAATTAAGTATTTGATTGAAAGCACACCTTTCAAAATCAACTGTCATCTTTTAACTTTTAAATGTAAATATGCATAAATGCACAACAGATATTGTTAATATAAATAATCAATCAAGATGGCACATGCCTTAGAAATATATACTTAATGCTTTTGAAAATTTTGTGGTGGATATGGTTAGATGTTCATCCTTCTTATTTTGTTCTTTCTCCTGTGGAACATGACATTTATAACACTATTGTATTAGTTATTAGTTTGTTTCAGATTTGACCAACCGACCGAGGGCTGAATCATGTTTTTACTTAGAGAACATCTTTTTTTAAATCTATTTTTGCTATTAAACGATTATTGGAAAATAATTCTCAGTTCAAAATTTAGCTGCTCGATACTGAAAAGGCTGTTGAGTGTTTGACATCCATTACATTTGATTTTGAAAAAAAAACTGTTGTTATGGAAAAGCTCCACCGTTATCCCCTGTCTCATTGTCGTATAGACTTGTCACTTTCCCTTTGTTCTCACCATGGTATGCTCGATGTTTTTTTTTATTATTATTTACTGCAGACTAAACAGCTGATCAACAAATCATTTGATAACGGGCATGATTATCAACTATAATAGCATTTTAATCATAAAATTATTATCAATTAATAGATTAGGAGAAACATAAATGTGTATATTCCAACGGAATCTCGGAGACCGTACAATAGACTTTCAATTTACGAGCTGTTTTAATCCATAGGCCTATCTAACGTTAGGCCCAATTAAGAACGCTAGATTCAGTCACTGTTACATGTATGATCAGACTCCACTATACTGTACAGTAAGGCCAACTAAAACAATTATGATAGACAACAACAACCTAAAATATTAGAAAACGAACAACAATAACATCCACCCATAGTGATATAACAAGTAAAATACACTACTAGGCCTACGTACCTGATATTGCCGATTGTAACGTAAACAGCGAGGCGGCTTCAACGTCAACCGAACCGGTTCAAACCGTATACACAAGTGACATTCAACAACACATTCCTCATAGGTGGCGCTTGTCGTACAGCATTTCTTTGTGAGGTCGAACGCTACAAACAGACTCATTCCTTCAATACACGCAATCCCCAACGAATATTGGATACCATTGACAGATTTCTAAAATGTTGTATAAATTCAAGTAATGATAGCATAAAATAAACAGAATTGTTTCATAAATACGACCAATTTGTGAATGGTCCACTCGTCGCAACACAAACGGTCAAAATAGCTTTGAAGAAAGGCGGTCCAAGAGCCGAAACATCTTGTCTGCCGTGGGAATTTACTGGGAACTTGCGAAATACCATCGATTTCCAAGGCCGTCTTATGGTCGTTCTTCATAACATTTCAAAGCACTGTTTTGTTTATGATTACTTAAACTGTTAATAAGTAGAATTTTTTGCTCGCTAGAAAAGCAGAAATTAACAATGAAAATGTCGACTTTTGCCTGTTTTACTTAAAATTTCATTTAAACCTGTCCGTCATTTTTTTCATTATTACTCAAAGCGCGGTTATTTCATACTAGTGGGGCGACACCTAAAGTAGTGTCGCAGATTAGATGTCGAGACTTGCGAAAGGGAGATTACTCTTGGAGCTATTTCATATCACATTTTGGAGTAAATTGAAATACATCTGATTAAACAAGCAAATTTGTGGAATTAATATACTCAACTTTCGTTATTGAAAGGGCCATAACTCCACCAAATATGGTTCTATGAAAGTGCAGATCCAACTTGGCAAAGGCCCCGAAACATTTAACCATGTAACTAAGTTTTAAGAAAATCTGGTAATATTTTGCGAGTTACTGAACGGAAATATATGAACATTGCGTTTTCGTTAAACAAAGGTCCATGACTCTGCCAAATCAAATAAAATCCCGATCGAACTTGGCCAAGGCCTGAGATATTTAACCATGTTCCCATCTTTTTAGAAAATCCAGGTATACATATATATATGTGTATTTGTGAGAGTAATTAAACGGAAACAGTCGAAAATGCCGCTTTTCGTTAATCGAAGGACCATAACTCGGCCAAATATAGAGGGTCCAATGAAAGTGCTGCGCGAACCTTTGGCCCATTTAACCATGCGACCAAGTTACAAAAAGAATCGAGAAAATTCGTGGCAGTTATTGCATAGAAACCAAGCGTTAGACCCAAATTAATATATCCTGTTTCAATGAAAGCGGGGGATAAAAAAGAAAAATAGGCCTGCTTTACCTTGCATGCATAGACTAGTGCATACTTATAATACATACATAAAAGAGAATCCATAAGAATTTCTGTGTATGCCCCAGGAAATATCAGGTGTATAGGCCTGTAGGTTTTTGATAAAAGGTTGCTTCAAGATTTTAGCCTATTTGAATCCCGTAGCCTTAGATAAAGGTCAAGGTCCTCCGTTTGAACTAACTTAGTAGTCCTAGCATATCACATACATATAGGATCATACATGAGTGTTCATTTCATATGGGTTTTATATAACGAGTCTAAAAAGTTTTTATTTTTTGCGAGCCTTGGCGAGCAAAAACTAAAACTTCGAGACTTTTTATCACATATCGACAAATACCTACATAACAATGAATTTCACGTCAAAATATATTCCGAAAATCCAGCAGAGGCCGCCATTTCGTCCTCGTAATCCTGACGTGAAATCTTTTTTCCAGACGTCACAATGAATTTCCAGGCAAGGAAAATCGCTCCAGGTCATATTACACTAGTGACATATGCAAAATATTGCATGGGCGAAACCACTGGATATCAGGCGGATTATGTGTGTTACGATCCGTAACGGCGAATATTATACACAGGAATGTTAATTCATGACATCGTCATATTTCCTATCAGAACAACGGAGGCCTAGCCCCGATCTGAGAATGGTTATAAACTCAGCTACACTCAATGTGATATACGTGATTAAAGACAGATAATCATAATTATATTCATTATTGATATTGACATAATTAATAGAATGTATATTGTATTATTATAATTACTAGTGAGACGAATAACTGTCGATCTAACTGACGATTTGAATCTGTAGCGTTAACGTTAGAGTCAAGTATTGAGATTCGACATATAACGAAAATGACACAAAGTACATATATTTTTATCAGGGAACATGTATAAATATGTTTTATTATGTTCATGGAAGTCACCTGAACCATGCTGCAAGATTGGTATGTCATAAAACGTCGTATTCTAGCCAAATCACGTCTCTGTAAACGACAGCCTGCTTTCCGTGTATTTCGCCATTTGTTATGGTTGGATTTCGCGGATTCCGCACGCGCTATGTAACAAGCGTTTTGATTGGCTCGGACTCGTCGGATGATCACCAGCGCAGGCTATAAAAGGGGGTAAAATCGGACGGAAAGTCAGAACTCATTTGAGCTCCCAAACGAGTGGTCGCCTCTTCTGGCCCTAAACTTTGAAAAGCCTTGAGTCTCCTCAAACCAATGACATAATAGTGGTTCAAGATGTTTGAGATTCTCCGTAAAGGGAACTTAACGTTCCAAGGGGAATAACTCTTATAGAGTTAAGTTACATAGCTCTCAGAATATGAGTGTTGTCCGTTGGCGAAAACGGGGAAACGTCTCCGTATTCGGAAACACTATTTGTAGACGGAAGCACCTCTGTCTATAGACTCATTACATATTCTTATCTAATAATTAATGTTTATTATAATAGCTTTTATATAGTAGGTATTTATTTCTCCATATTCGGAGCATTATACCAGTAAAGATGGAAGCACCTCCATCTATGGAAATGTTCCATATTCCAATAATGTATTCAAGGATATAGATCAGTGTTTAGTGTAGAATATTTGTATAACCTTTGTAAATCTCTATGTATCGAGTACCTGTACTTTGATGATTTATGATTATAATAAATCATAAGTTGATTTTTATTCCTGACTTTGTTCTTTTATGGAGTAGTGCTAGGCTGGAACCGAATCCCTTATATATTACTTTTACTTGGTGATTGCTGAAATACGCAACCCGACTCGAAAAGTTACATTGGTGTCAGAAGTGGGATAAACTGAGTTCCAGTGTCTAGTGAATCCATAAAAAGAGCATTAAAATTGGTATATAAAAAAATCACAAAATTTGAATCTGAGATATTGAGTTAATCTTTACTGAAATCATAAAAATCTGTAGAGATGTCCGATTCAGATTCTGAAGTAACATTCCAGATAAGGAATGATGGTCTGGATACAGAGAATGAAGAGGTTGATAATAGAGCTTCTCCAGAAATGGTTCAAAGTTCTGAAAATACACAAAATAGCAAAGATTTATCTAATATTCTGATGGAGAATATAAACAAACAGTTTGATAGTTTTAGAGAAGACAATAGAAGGAATTTATGGGAACTCAATAGAGAGCTTAGACAAAAAATTAATAGTATACATGAACATGTAGAATCTTTAGAGTATAGAATTAATCATAGTCATAGGGAAAGGAATCCTTCTCATGAACACCAGAGTGCTAATGTTTGTAGTTCACCAGTGGCTGACATAAATGACAATAGTCGTGGATCACCTCATTTGAACACACGAAACACTGCACACAATACGAGACAGAGTTTAAAACCTCAACAATATTCTGGTGGAGAAAATCTAGAAGAATATCTGTCCCAATTTGAAATAGTAGCACAAATAAATGGGTGGGACTATCAGACAAAATCTCTCTATCTAGCTGGAAGCCTAAGTGGAAGTGCGAGAGCCATCAGTGCTAAGGAGACCCGAGATTTTGATACCCTAGTTAGGTTACTTAATGTAAGGTTTGGGTCATTGGAACGCTCTGAAATTTACAGAGCTAGACTCCAAACAAGAGTTAAAGGGAAGGATGAGACACTCTCGGAGATGGCTCAGTCTATCCGAAAAATGACTCGCCAAGCATACCCTATGGCTGATGCATCAATGATAAATATCCTAGCATTGGATTACTTTATCGATGCTATACCAGACTCTGATACACGGTTACGGATCAGAGAACTGAGACCAAAGAACCTTAATGAAGCCGAAACGCATGCCATCAGGCTCGAGGCTCATAGGTTAGCTGATAAGCAAAGGAGTAAGGCAATACACATGATCTCTGAGGAAGATCGCACTGTGTGCCACACCCAAATGCTACATCCTGCTAAAATGGCAGATCAAGAGGGCATTGATATTGTGACATTAAATAAGTCCATACAAGCCCTACACAAAACTACCAAAAATTTGGTAGATCAAAGAAACTCAGGTTTCACTTCAAATGGACAAAATCCTAAACCTAGGAATAGGTGGAATGGGAATGGAAATGGTAACAACCAAGTGTTTAATCCATATTATGGAAAACAAACACAAAATGGTCAATTTACCCAAAACACAAATCAAAATAGAGTTCCAAATATTGGTAACCAAAGATTTGATTCCCAAAATAGGAAAAGTTCCAGATTTGACACACATGACTATGGCACAAGTACTGGTTCAAATTGGAACCAAACACAGAGGTCAAGGTCAAATGTCACACAAAGGTCAAACTTCAACAACCCCTCCCACATTTCCCAGTCTAATGGTGGTAACTTTCAGTCACCTCCGATTCAGGGAAACTACTAGATACTGACTTCGAGGGTCGGAATTCAGTAGAAGAGGTGGAGAGACCCACAGATATTGTTGTGAGCAGCATAAATAATGATGATCACACCGGTTTGTTTGTTTGTGCACAAATCAAAGACTTTGCACTTCCGCTACTAGTGGATACAGGTGCAACTGTAACCATTCTAAGCAATAACTGCTTTCAAAAATTGGGTATAAAGAACTCCAATGTAGAACCGGTCAAATTAAATTTGATAACCGCTACTGGAGATAAAACACCATTTATTGGAAAATGTAAGCTTGTTATTGGCTTAGGGAAACAAAAGTTGTTACAAGAAGTCTTGATAGCAGATATTAAACAACAGGGGATCATAGGTTTAGATTTTCTGACCACGCATTCTATTGATATCTTATTAAACAAGAATTGCTTGAAAATAGAAGGAGACGAAATTCAATGTTTCCGATATCAAGCTGAAGCAGCAAAGCCAGCTTGTTGTAGAGTCTCATTATCAGAGGATATTATAATACCTCCAAATTGTGAGATGATTGTTACTGGAAAATTTAATGATCCAATTTGTAGACAAAATACAGCTGTTATTGAGCCTTCACCAGGATTCATGTCAAAACATGAGGTGTTAGTGGCCAAAGCTGTTGTAAACCCTAGTATGGGTTATGTCCCTTTGAGAATTCTTAACTTTAGCGATAATGAACGCAAAGTGTACAAGAATTCTGTGGTGGCGACTATAGATACTATTGATGAAATTGTGGATCAAAAGCACGAGAATGTGCAAGTTAATGAAGTCACTGTGGAAAAGCCACAAACTCATGTCATTCCGGAACATTTGAAGTCCCTCTATGAGCAATCTTGTGAATATCTGAATGAGAATCAAAGTGGTCAATTAAAAGAATTACTTATAAAGTACAAAGATAGTTTCTCAAAATCATCCTATGATTTGGGTATGACAGATCTTGCTGAACACAAAATAAATACTGGCTCAACTCCACCTATCCGACAACCGCCTAGGCGGGTTCCTCTAGCATTGGTTAAGGAGGTTGAGAAAGAGATAGAAGAAATGGCACAAAAAGGGGTAATCGAACCTTCCGATAGTCCATGGAGAACTCCAGTGGTCTTAATACGGAAAAAGGATTCTAGCCTAGATTTTGCCTAGACTATAGGAAATTGAATGATGCAACTATCAAAGATAGTCATCCAATTCCTAGGATTGATAGTACTCTTGACTCACTATCAGGTCACAACTGGTTTTCAACCATTGACCTCAAAAGTGGCTACTGGCAAGTTAAGGAAGCATCTGAAGATAGACCCAAAACAGCATTTTCCATACCAGGGGGAGGACTTTGGCAATTTGTATCAATGCCATTTGGTCTTTGTAATGCCCCGGCTACCTTTGAAAGGTTAATTGAAAAAGTACTTATTCACCTTTCCCATGATATTTGCATGGTGTATTTGGATGATATAATAGTACTAGCCAAGACATTTGATGAACACATCAATAACCTTGACAAAGTGCTTGGAAGGCTTCAGGAAGCTAATCTTAAGATGCATGCTAAGAAATGTTTCCTATGTAAGAAACAGGTTTCATTTTTGGGCCACATTGTTAGTGAAGAGGGTATCTCTACCGATCCAGAAAAGATAGAGTCAGTCAAAAATTGGCCTGTTCCTAATTCTGTTAAAGAGGTGAGACAATTCTTAGGGCTATGCTCCTACTATAGGAAGTTTGTCCAAGGATTTGCTACCATAGCTAAACCGCTACATAAGTTGACGGAGCAGTACCAAAGGTTTACCTGGTCCTTGGATTGTCAAAGTGCCTTTGACACATTGAAACGGGCATTGACAAGCTCGCGGATACTGGCATATCCAAGGTCTGAAGGTGAATTCATACTGGATACAGATGCTTCTGACTCAGGTTTAGGTGCAGTCCTCTCTCAGCTACAAGATGGGAAAGAGAAGGTCATATGTTACTATAGTAAAATGTTCAGCAGATCTGAGAGAAAATATTGTGTGACACGTAGAGAATTACTGGCAATAGTAAACTCTATTAAACAATTTCACCACTATCTTTATGGGCAATATTTCTTGGTCAGAAGTGATCATGGTGCCCTTACTTGGTTGATCAATTTTAAAAACCCTAAAGGACAAATGGCTAGATGGTTTGAATTATTATCTGCTTATCAATTTAAAATTGAATATAGAGCAGGTAAAGCTCATGGCAATGCTGATGCTTTATCTAGGAGACCTTGTTTAGAGAGAAATTGTAGCCATTGTGATAAAGCAGAACAAAGGTATGATAATAAAACCTGTTCTGATGAGGCTACAGATACTATTTGTAGAGTTACAACAAGATTTCATAAAACAAACCATGCCAATGACTCTAGGGGAGACAACTCTCCAATGTCAAGATCCAGGGGTTCTGATCCAAACCAAGATATGTTTGATATACCCATGGCAGCAGCTACGGGTTCCACACCGGGACATCCGGATGTATCTGAAACAGGAGAAAAGACTATTAATCTCCTACAAATTAAAGATAGTCAGAAAAATGATCCAGTCCTTAGAATTGTATGGAACTGGGTTAAACGTGGGGAAAGACCTAAATGGCCTGATATATCTCATTTAGATGAGAGCACCAAGTTTTATTGGATGCGATTTGATTCCCTCACTATAAGAGATGACATATTATGTCACAAATGGGAAACCATCCAAGGGGGACAACCCTTGTACCAAATGGTTATACCCAAATCCCTTACAGACTATGTGATGAAGCAGTTACACAATAGTGTGACTGGAGGTCATTTAGGGAGTAAGAAAACACTCTCCAAAGTGAGAGAACGATATTTCTGGGACAGAATGTCCAGAGATATCAAACAGTGGATTAAAAGCTGTGACAAATGTGCAGCTAGGAAAACACCACCAAAATGGCCGAAGGGACCATTACATACATACAATGTGGGTCTCCCTATGGAGAGATGGGCCATTGATGTATTGGGACCATTGCCTTTAAGCAATAAGGGGAATTCCTATCTCCTAGTAGTAGCAGATTACTTTACTAAATGGGTTGAGGCAATACCTATGCGTAATCAGAAAGCTACAACAGTTGCACAAAAATTCATAGATAGAATTGTTACCATTTTTGGTGTGCCTATGCAACTTCACTCTGATCAAGGGACAAACTTTGAATCAGATGTATTCCAAGAAATGTGTAGAATCTTGGGAATTGAGAAGACTCGAACCACACCATATAGACCACAATCTGATGGAATGGTTGAACGAGCCAACAGAACAATTGGAAATATGCTCTCCTCTTTTGTGGCAGAGAATTTAAGGGACTGGGATGAACACATTAACTTACTCATGATGGCTTACAGGTCATCTTCTCATGAAAGCACCGGGGTCTCGCCTTGTGAGATGGTGTTTGGTCGTCGCATAAATCTTCCTGTTGATCTTGTTCTGGGACGGGTTGTACCTGAAATGAACACGTGTACTAATTACACAACAACACTAAGAAAGCAAATGGATAAAATTCATGAGTTTGCTAGAGATAAAATTACACTCTCTACAAACAAAATGAAACATGAACATGACCGAAACACTCAACTCAATCAATTCAAAAGAGGTGATCCAATTTGGCGTTACAATCCTAAAAAAAGTGGTATTGGCTCCAAATTACGGTGCTCATGGGAAGGTCCATATGTCGTTATTGAGAAAATAAATGATGTGGTGTATAAAATCCAAAAATCTCAAAAGTCAAGACCTAAGGTAGTTCATCACAATTACATGAAATTATATGAGGGTGATGAAAAACCAAAATGGCTCAAGAATTAGGAGAATAGTCCTTTAAATAAATGTAGACTGTTGTCTAAATTACTATTCCAATTATTGTTCTGTCTCAGCGATGTCTGAACAATATAATTGCACTTTCTCTGCAATATGGATTTGGAAAGAAGTCGTAAAACAGTATACCAGTGTACCACCTGTAAAGCTACCTTCGGAAGACGGGATGACGGGATACAAGCACCAGTCTACACCAGATGGTAGGGAACTCGATGGATGTGTCCGGAGGCGAGGAAATTCCAGTGGAGGAAGTGAACTGTGGAAAACATGAACAATTATTCAATAATTATTGAATTATATCAAGATATTTAATGTAAAGTTCTGTAAAATATCAGTTTAATAATCAAACGAGAGATTATTATATTCATGTATATATATTATTGATAAATATAGATGCTAAGGAAGTGATATTCCTCATTATACATGTAAGTATGTGTATATAAGATGTTGATGTAAGAATTATTTGGTGTATATATAATGAACATATTTTTTTTAAATGTATTGCAATCTCTGTTTATAAATTCACAGCATGTATTATTACATTGGAATAATATGTGAGCAAATTATGGCTGCAAAGACTTACCACAGTACTCACCATACATGCATAATAGCTGCTAATTGGTTGTTTCTGAAGTTACATTAATTATCTGAAGTCACAAGTTTCACCTGTGTTGTACCTTGTGTACAAGCTCCATATTTGGTTGAGTAAACATGACATGCATGCCATGACTTAGTTCCTAAAAATGAAAATATTCGCAAATGAACTACTGAAATCTCCTATATTACATTCGGGACGAATGTTTTTAAGAAGGAGGGGGGTAGTGTTACGATCCGTAACGGCGAATATTATACACAGGAATGTAAATTCATGACATCGTCATATTTCCTATCAGAACAACGATTTGCATGCGTTGAGAATGGAAAAGCCTTGCATTGTCTTATGCTGAACATTAGATGGACCGTTCTAGCTATTTAGACAAGTTGGGCTTACTAATTTTTGTCCACCATCCATCATCAAGATGGTTGGCTATTCAAAATGGCTTTTTGTCTGTGGTCCGTGGTCCGTCCTTTCGTCCATCCTTCGATGACATTCCTTGTTATCCGCTATTTCTCAAAAGTTTTGGAATGGATCATTCTCAATTTTCTTATGTAGTGTAGGTTCCCTAGGGCCCTAGTTGTAGCCAATATTGCGTTTGGGACCGATCAGTCAATAAGTTCCGTTAAAGTTTGTTATCGCTACCGTATTCGACCCAATAAGTGCTGTGCATGTTCCTATAAGTGCCCCCTCATCCTTTTGAGGCTCGATTTTAATTGGCAGGCATATATAAAGACCCAAAACTTCAGCAAAACTGTATAGTATTTGCAGTAATTTTGTCTTTTCAGCCTCTTTTCATTTTTTTTTTTCAAATTTTAAAAAGCCCTAGGCCGCTTATTGGGTCGAATAGGTATTTCCCAGAAAAGTACTAAATGATGCGTTCTCAAATTTCACATGTAAGGTTCCCTAAGGCCCTAGTTTTGGTGCATATTGTATTTTAGGACGGATTGGTCAACAAGAATGGCGATAGTCTGCGCATCCTTGGATTTAGATAATTGGAAGTTTAATTGTTACCGGCTATTTCTCAGAAAGTACTGAAGAGATTATTACAAATTTTCATATCCAGGTTCGCCCTAAGGCCTTAAGTTTGCATATTGCCCCATTTTGGGAACTCGAACGCTGACAAAGATGGCCGATAAGGCTGCCAATTCTTGTGTTTTGATTGTTACCGCTATTTCTCGGAAGTACTGAGAGGCGATCTGTCCAAATTTTATGTACAAAGTAAGTAGGTGTAAGTATGTTGAAAAAGTTTATTGAAAAGCAAGAGAAAAGATTCTCTTTCCATTGGCCGAACATAGATGCAATTCTTTGGGTGGCGCCAAGATCGCCTCTTTGATTTCTTAATAAATATTATTGTAGAACCCTGGTCAATACTAGCCACAAATCTGGCCTCAGCTAGAAAAGAATTATTCTTCTTTAACTTGTCCAGAGATCTCGAGTGTGGATTCCTGGCAAGAAGACAGTGATTAATTTATTATATATCCTGCACCTGTTACATGGCCACCCACGTGGGTACTCTGGAAGTGATACTGGATCTGTAAAGGAGGACGAGTTTTCATTCTGGAGGAATGAAATATATATCCCTAGTCAATAAACTAAAGAAGCAATGTACGCGCTGGGCTAGAGAGACCTCTACTTTAACTAAAGGCCCATATACGTAAACTTTTCATTTTGGTTTAACTCTCTGCATAAAATGTTGACTGAAGTCAGGGAAATTTGTTTTCGATGGTGGGCTATTCCAAATCGCCTTTCGTCGTGGTCAGTCGTCGCGTCCTTTGCCGTCCTCCGTCCTTCCGTCCTTCCGTCCGTCCGTCCGTCCGTCCGTCGTTATAACAATTCCTTGTTACCGCTAATTTCTCTAGAAAGTACTGAAGGAATCTTTCTCAAATTTCACATTGTAGGTTCCCTAGGGCCCTAGTTGTGCATATTGCCCTGGGGCATTTTTGGGACCAATCTGTCAACAAGATGGCCGACTGGCGGCCATCTTGGATTTTTGATAGTTAAAGTTGTTACCAGCAGTCTCAGTAAAGTTGTGAAGGGATCTTTCAATTTCATATGTAGGTTCCCCTAGGGCCCTAGTTGTGCATATTGCATTTTGGGACTAATCTGTCAACAAGAGTGGCAACCGGACTGACAGACATCTTTGGATTTTGATAGTTAAAGTTTGTTACCGCTATTTCTCCAGAAAGTACTGAAGGGAATGTCTCTCTCAAAATTTCATATGCATGTTCCCCTTGAAAACCCTAGATTGTGATATTGCATTTTGGGAAGCGGATCGGTCAACAAAGATAGTCGCCGGTCGGGCCATCTTGGATTTTGATAGTAAAGTTTTGTTACGGCTATTTCCCAGAAAGTTACTGAAGGTCTTCTCAATTTCATATGTAGGTTCCCGCTAGGGACCTAGTTGTGCAATTTGCAAATTTTTGGGACAGGATTGGTCAACAGATGGCGCGCGAAGGGGCGGGCCAATCTTGGATTTTGATAGTTAAAGTTTGTTTACCGGCTATTTCTCGAAAAGTAATGAGAGGGATCTTTCCTCAAAATTTCGATGTGCAGGTTCGCTGAAGGGGTCTAGTGCATTTTTTCGGACTTATGCGTCAGGCAAGATGATGCGACAGGTAGCTCTTGGATTTGATAATTGAAAGTTTGTTTCTGCTACATTATCTCAGAAAGACTGAAAGGATCTTTCTCAAGTTTCATATATATGTATGAAGTAAAAAGTTTGAAAAGCAGGGAAAAGAATCCCATCTTTCTGTTGTCAGAGCATAAGGATTATTCCTTTGGTGGGTGCCAGATCCCTCTGGGATCTCTTGTTTGTGTGGAAAAAAAAAATAATATAAATATAAAAAAAAAAAAAATAATTAGTTGTGGTCCACAATAAAA
Organism: Argopecten irradians irradians; assembly: GCA_004382745.1. Classification (NCBI taxonomy): domain Eukaryota; kingdom Metazoa; phylum Mollusca; class Bivalvia; order Pectinida; family Pectinidae; genus Argopecten; species Argopecten irradians. The sequence continues at coordinate 1,091,441 of SAYR01052728.1, read as the reverse complement.
AACAAACTGAAACGATTACAAAAACGTTCCACGAAAAGGTCTTGATTCCGGAAAATAATGTGACTCCGATCAACAGGAAAAAACAGAATAAATAATGCGGACTGTAGAAAATGTGTAGGCCTAAGCATACAAAATGCTTCGGTAATGAAAATGGCGACTTTTCAAGATGGTAGGTATGTTTACAAGAGATATTTGAGAACCGTTCATCTTATTTTAAGCCCACCAATTAATCAGATGGTGGGCTATTGCAATATCGCTTTTTGTCCGTGGTCCATCGTCTGTCCGTTTAACATTCTTGTTATCGCTAATTTCTCAGAAAGTACTGAATGGGATCTGTCTCAAATTCATATGTATGGTTCCCCTAAGGGCCCTAGTTTGTGCATGATTTGGCATTTTTGGACCAATGGACGTTTAACAAGATGGCTCGCAGGCCGCCATTCTTGGATTTTTGATAGTTAAGGTTTTGTTATCACTAATTTCTCAGAAGTGCTGAAGGGATCTTTTACAATTAATGTAGGTTCTCACTATGGGTCCTAGTTGTGCAATATTGCATTTTGGGAGGACTGATCGGTAATCAAGATGGCCGCAGGCAGACATCTTGGATTTTTGATAGTTAAAGTTTTGTTATCCGCTATTTTCTCAGACAGTACTGAAAGGGATCTTTTCTCAAATTTCAAATATGTAGGTTCCCCTAAGGGCCCTAGTTTAATGGCATATTGCGTTTTAAGAAACCCAGATCGAGTGAGCAAGATGGCCGCGCAGGCTTGCCATCTTGGATTTTGATGTTAAAGTTTGTTACGCTATTTCTCCAAGAAAAAAGTGTTGAATGGAACATTCTCAAATTTCACATGATAGGTTCCCCTAGGGGACGTTGTTGTGCATATTGCGTTTTGGAACCGATTGGTCAACAGATCTTGGATTTTGATATTCAAAGTTTGTTATCTGCTATTTCTCAGAAAGCACTGAAGGGATCTGTCTCAATAATTTTATATGAAGGTCCGCTAGGGCCCTAGTTGTGCATATTGGCCATTTTAGGATACGGAATCGGTAAAACAAGATGGCGCCGCCAAGCGTTGGCCGCCAGCTAGCCATCTGGATTTTGATAGTTAAAGGTTGTTATCGCTATTTTCTAGACAGTACTGAGAGGGATCTTTCTCAAATTTCCATATGTAGGGGTTCCCCTAGGGCCTAGTTATGCATATTGCGTTTTTAAGACTGATCGGTGAAGGCAAGATGACCGCCAGGGCAGCCAATCTTGGATTTTTGGTAAGTTAGAGAATTTGGTTATCACTATTGTCTCAGTAAAGTGCAGAAGGGATCTTTCCCAAATTTAATAATGTGGTTCCGCGTAGGGACCTAGTTGTGGCATATTGGCTTTTTGGACCAATCAGTGAACAAGATGGCCGGGCCAGGCCGCCATAACTTGGATTTTTTGATAGTTAAAGTTTTGTTATCGCATATTTCTCAAGAAAGTATTGAATGGATCATTCTCAAATTTCACATGTAAGTTCGCCCTGGGCCGTAGTTGTGTATATTGCGATTTTGGGGCCGAACTGATGCGACAAGATGATGGCTGCCAAGGAGCCATCTTGGATTTTGATAAGTTGAAGTTTGTTACTGCAATTTCCTCAAAAGTAACTGAAGCGATCATGTCTTCAGAATTTTTGTGTAGTATGTTTTGAAAAAGTTTAAAAAGTAGGAGAAAAGTCCATCTTTCCATTGTTCAGACATAGATCATTCTTTGGTGGGCGCCAAGATCCCTCTGGATCTCTTGTATTTTTTTCTAGGGTATGTGGTACAATGTTCGAGATCATTGTATATGTTTGTGATTACAAAAAAAAATGATGAAAAGTTATGTATAGTTGAACTTCCAGATTAGTAACCTGAAGTTTAAAAAAAAGTTAAAACATAATACCTAAATGGTTTCAATATCATTTGATATCAGTTTTTCCTGTTAAAATATTTTAGGTCATATCATGAAGATATTTACAAAATAATAACATATACACATATAGATACAGTAAAGGCATTTAGCTTCTGGTGTTAAAAAATGTACATGACGATTGTATTAAATGATGCATAAATTATATTCTTCTACTTAAAAGCGGTTTCAAATATCCTTATTATATTTACAGTTGTACAACAGTACGACATCATGGCCATGGGTGATATTTCTATTAACAGATATAGCCCCTGTTTAGATAACCGTATTCGACGGCATAAGCCGGCCCGTGTCCCTATAAGCGGCCCCTCCCCCTTTTTTTGAGAGCCTTCGATTTCAATTGTTCCACGCATAAAGACGCAAAACTACACCAAATACTGTTTTGCAATAATTTTCGTTTTTAACTCGGAATGGCGCCGAAGGCGCGGGTGAGCTTATGCCGATGGCGCGGCGTCCGGAGTTTATCACTTCCGTCCGTCCGTCTGTCTGTCCGTCAACATTTCCTTTAAATCGCTACTAGTCATAGAGTTCTGCATGGATTGTAACCAAATTTGGCCACAAGCAGTCCTTGGGGGAAGGGGAACAGAACATGTTAAAATTTTGGGCTTGCTGAGGCCGCCGGGGGCAAGGAGGGGCGGGGCCCATAGGGAAAATAAAGGTAAATCCTAAAAATCGCTACTAGTCATAGAGTTCTTCATGGATTGTAACGCAAATTTGGCCAATAACATTCTTTGGGAAGGGGAACAGAAAACTTGTAATAACTTTTGGCTCTGACCCCCAGGGGCCAGGAGGGGCGGGGCCCAATAGGGGAAATAAAGGTAAATCCTATAATCAAACTACTTGTCCTAGAGTTCTGCATGGATTGTGACCAAAATTTGGACACAAACATCCTTGGGAGAAGGGAACAAGAACCTTGTATAAATTTTGGCTCTTACCCCCTGGGGGCAGGAGGGGCGGGGCCCAATAGAAATAAAGGTAAATCCTATAAATCGCTACTAGTCGTCCATAGAGTTTCTTCATGGATTGTAAAACCAAAATTTGCCACAAACATTGCTTTGGGGAAGGGGAACAGAACTTGTATAAGATTTTGGGCTCTGACTCCCTGGGGGCAGGAGGGGGCGGGGCCCAATAGGGGGAAATAAGGTAAATTCCTAATAAATCACTCTAGTCATTAAGAGTTCTGCATGGATTGTTACAAATTTGGCCACAACACGTCCTTGGGGGAAGGGGACAGAAATTGTATAATTTTTGGCTCTGGACCCCCTGGGGGCAGGAAGGGTGGGGCCCAATAGGGGAATTAGAGGTAAATATTCAATTTCTTCAGAAAAAGAAACAATGAACCTGTTAATTCGAATATTACTTGGCAAATCAACAAACCAAGGTGCAGCGATACAGGCCCTCTGGGCCTTCTTGTTTATTTTTTTTTTTAACGCCTGGGCGCTTATTGGGTCAAAATATGGTTATTAATGAAAAACATATTTTGTCCTAAAAAATCAGTTTATTTCAAATGAGGAGAGGTCCTGATGCAAAGCTTCACTATTGAATAAGAAACCCAAGAAAAAGGCAAGACCATGGTTTAGAGGTAAAAAAATTTAACTGGGACCCTTTTTTTGAAAAAAAAATTTTTAACCATTTTTAAAAAGGCCCCATTAAAACAAGGGGCCCATTTGGGCCTCGTGTAATGTATAATTTTTAAGTAAATAAATTTGAAAAATAGAAAACATTGTTACCGATTAAAGGTAGGGTTAAGGCTAGGGCTATTTGAATTTTCATACAAACGGTAGAAAACTGGAGATTCGTTTTTGAAATTTCCGGTAGCAGGTAATGGACATTAATTTTTAAAACTGAAAGGATGGATTTGTTATTTGTTCCACGATAAATGACCTTGACCTTTCATTTATGTCATAATTGGTCAGTGCTTTTAAACAATTTCTTTTCAATGTATCTAAAGAAATTCACAGACGCTGAACATTTGGGTTGGTTGCATGCTAAGATTTAATGCTAGTCATATGTTCATGTTCACATGAATACAAAAAAAAATGACAAAAGCTCAGGTTGTTGATTAAAAATTTCTCAGTCCAATTCTAATACTGCTAGGATTATCTCCCCTAGCGAAAACTTAGAATCAAACATTTTAGTTCTTCTCAATTCCCGCTGAGCTTATGATGTGAAATATTTGAAGTAGTAAACCTACACTATGTTATGTTTGTTATGTATATCTTCTGGTACATTTATGGGATTACTGGTAAATCCAAGTGTTCGCATACAGGCTATCAAGAAGCTTGTCACCAAAACTTCATTTTTTGTCTTAATCCTAAAAAATTTTGGAATGGAAATGTATGATTTGATAAGTAAGTTTTCTTTTGGTCCTAGTTCATTGTTTTTTAGCCCACCAAATCATCGATGGTGGGGCTATTTGGGACCGATCGGTCAACAAGATGGCTTGACAGGCGGCCAATCTTGGATTTTTGATAGTTAAAGTTTGTTACCAGCTATTTTCTCAGAAGTACTGAAGGGTCTTTCTAAATTTCTATGTAGGTTTCCCCTAGGACCGTAGTTGTGGCATATTGCAGTTTTTGGGAACGTAAAAAACGGTCCCAACAATGGCCGACAGGCGGCCATCTTGGATTTTGATAGTTAAAGTTGTTTACGCATGCTAATTTCTAAGAAGTACCGGTAAGGGATCTTTATCAAATTTTCAAATGTAGGTTCCCCCCTAGGAACCTTGTTGTGCATATTTGCATTTTGGGACGATCGTCAACAGATGGCCGACATGAGGTGGCGGCCATCTTGGATTTTTTGATAGTTAAAGTTTGTTACCGCTATTGTTCAAGAAAGTACTGGAAGGGATCTTTCTCAAATTTCAAATGTATGGTACCCCTGAAGGACCCTTGTTGTTGATATTGCATTTTGGGAACGGATCGGTCAACAAGATGGCCGACAGGCGGCCATCTTGGATTTTGATAAGTTAAAAGTTTGTTACCGCTATTTTCTCAGAAAGTACTTGAAGGGATTCTTCTCAATTTCATATGTAGGTCCCCCTAAGGGTCCTAGTTGTGCAAATTGCATGTTTGTTAACTGATAGGTGCAAGAAGATGGTGGCAACTGCCTGAGCCATCTTGGATTTTCATTGTTGAAGTTGTTACTGCTTATTTTAAAAGTACTATAGCGATATGTCCTCAAATTTTTATATGTAGTGTGTTTTTAAATAAGTTTGAAAAGCAGGGAAAAAGATCACCTTTCCATTGGTCAGACATAGATCATTCTTTGGTGGCGCAAGATCCCTGCTGGGATCTCTTGTTCACTATTTTGAAGTGCAGTGATTGTTTTTAGTATTTTGGGGCCGAATAAAGGCCCTTTTCCTAGAGAAACTTTGCTGTATTCCCCCAAATTTTATGTAAATATTTTTTCCCAAATAAAGAAAAAACTGCTTTAAAATAATACATATTTCCAAGAAAATTAAATTTTTCTAATTGGAAAAAGGTACAGGCCCGCTGAATATTATTGAGTAAGAAAATCACTGGAAGTGTGAAGCACTGAGGAAAACAAAAATGGGCTGAATACATTGTCCTTTTTTGAATTTAGACTGTTGATTATATAATATTTCATGGTGGCTTTGTTATATTGAATTTATCAAACAAGTTGAATAATGCCTTTGACTATTTCCAGGTGATATAATAATGACATCTGAAGGACCTAAAGCCTGGGAGTGCCCCTGTCTGCCATCTGGGCGGTTCTACTGTTACGGACTACATGGCTATTCTATAGAGGTGAATGTTTACAGCCCTATGGGAAGTACGTGGTCAACATCAACTGGAAATTCCCCGGCAACGACTAAGTGTATGGGTGCTTTCTTTATCTATGGCTCATTCGCCTCATGCATGGAAAGCAAAATGTAATCTACAGATGAAGGGGAAAGTGCCGTCCTAACTGCGAGGTGTGGTGTACACGATCGGGACGTACGTGTGGGAGTTCAGTATGGGCTTCTTCTATCCATGGTTGGAGGGCCTGTCCCTGGGACTAAGCACTCTCTTCCAGTGGGAATGTTATGGTGTTTAGTCACAGCTGGAGTTACGCACATTGGTGGTATAGTTGGTAATTGCTGGTTGTCAGAATTTTCCTACTGAGATGATACAAGTAATGTTAGCACTGGGGGCTTCTCATTCACTCAATCGGAGGCGTAAACATGGAGCAAAGAAATCTGAGTTAGTTTGTGAGTTTTAAGGAAATAAATTCTTTCTGAATCAGACCAACATGCTTTGTCAAGTCAGTGAGTGCTTCATCGGAAATGTTTGAAAGATTTTTTCATCTGCAAATCACATATTGAACACTGAGAATAAACAAAAATATCCATTTAGATTAAAAGCAGTCATACTTATAGAAAATTTTGAAATTTTTATGTTTTTCATGCTCAATGTGTAATCGCAAGCTTTCACTGACTTTCATTGTAACGGCTGCCTAGTCAAGCATTTATACATTTAATAGTAGTATCAATGATCTCATTTAATGGCTAGCTAAGTGAAGAATGGGTAACTTTGGTCAGAAAGGTTTTATAACATTTGGGGCATCTAAGCATATTAAATGAGCAGATCTAAAATCAAATAAAATACATATTCATCATTCATTCATGTTGGAAAGATTGCATTAATATGCCTTGGTCTTTCAATATTCATAAAAAAGTTTATTTGCTTAGAAATTTATTAAAAAAACAATTCCCTTTTTAAAAGGCACTTTACAAAATGTACATATACATTGTTTTTATTGACTTTAACATAATTTATCTCTTAAATAAGAAAATGAGTGTTGTTATTTTATCTATGGTTTGGAGTTGAACAGTGTGAAGATCCAGGTGTGATTTTAAATTATTTTTACTCTATATAAATAAAGTGGAATTTTATTGAAATGTATCAGAATTCATGATCAGAGTGACAGTTCAGGCCATTTAATGGAGCTTCTTGTTTTCTTTCCATGACTGTTCATGGAATTTAGCTGATTTTTATTGAAAGACAACAAATCAGAATGTTAGTCATTAGTTGTGCTATCAGAGAATAGAATTGGTTGTGAATCCTGTATGTCTCTCTTTTGGTCAGAGAAGGGGCGTATAGTATTACTCATGGTGATGGTAGAAGCTTTTTTTTACAAAGACATGTACCTGGGTATACATTATGTTGTCATTCCCCTTTCAAAACTGATATTCACATTGGTATGCAGATGTTAGCATGTTAAGGGACAATTCAGTGGAGGCTATTATGTTACAATGAACCATGGAGCGAAGCAAAATATGACATAAATGCATTGTTCTACATTTCTTATGAAACCTTTAACAAAGAAATATTGACAAATTTCACGAACATTGTTAAGTATTTTGATTGATAGCCGTTTGAATTCCGCGCAAAATCGTTGATCAATATCATAAAAGCAGATATAACAACATGTAAATGCTTATACCCATAACCCGAGCCAAAGTCACGCACGTAAAACAAAAATGATATTCATCAACGACATTGAGGAAGTTTATCTTTAGCAAGAAAATGCATCTAATAAGGTAAACACACTTACTGTAAGAAGCAATTATGAGTAGTTCCAGAACAACATTTCTTTTATACTAAACATAGCAACACTTGGCAAGGGCCAGGGTTCGGCATACAAGACATCCGACCACTATGTGTAATGGCGGACAGTAAGCGAGTTTAACATTTCACATACATTTCACCAACCATGGGCTGATTGTTCTTTTGCTAGATTTTTCTATGATTATTCTCCGTCTAGTTTTGCCAGGTAAAAGCTATGTACTTTTTTAGAGACCGTAACCAAGGCAAAGTTAATCACCTCTATGCTGTGTATCTCCCCACAAACAAACGCCAACAGATTAATAAATAAATACTTCTCTCTCAAACAAAAGGCAGCACAAAGCATTTTGCCGTTCAATTAAGTTTTTTCATTGTACTTAAAGTTCATCTTTCAGTAACAAAAGGCAGCATGTTCCCTGTAGGGTCGCGCATCCTATAATTGAAGTATTAGCCTTTCCCAGTAAACAAAGGCAGTCGTGTCGCTGTAGGTCCGCTCCTGTAATTGAAAGTACTTAGCCCTTCCCAAGTAAACAAAGGCATCGTGTCGCTGTAAGGTCCCCATCCTGTAATGAAGTACTTAGCCTTCCAGTATAACCAAAGGCATCCATTGTCGCTTGGTAGGGTCCGCCGTCCCTATAATTGAAGGTACTTACGCCCTTCCCAGTAAACAAGTCATCATGTCGCTGTAAGGTCCGCGATCCTGTAATTGAAGTACTTAGCCCTTCCGCAGTAAACAAAAGGCATATGCAATGTCCCTGTAAGGTCCATCCTATAATTGAAGTACTTAGCCCTTCCGGCAGTAACAAAGGCATGCATGTGCGCTGTAAGGTCCCATCCTGGTAATTAAAGTACTTAGCCTCCCAGTAAAAAGGCAGCAATGTTCGCTGTAAAGGTCCCATCCTGTAATTTGAGTACTTAAGCGCCTTCCCAGTAAAAAAAGGCAAGCATGTTCCGGCTGGAGGTCCCATGCCTGTAATTGAGTACTTAGCCCGTCCCAGTAAACAAAAAGGGCAATGCAATGTCACGGTAAGGTTCCGCATACCTGTAATTGAAGTACTTAGCCCTTCGCCAGTAAACAAAGGCAATCATTTTCGCTAGTAATGTCCCATGCCTTGTAATTGAAAGTAACTTAGCCCTTCCCAGTAAACAAAAGGCATCATGTCACTGTAAGGTCATCTCTGTAAATTGAAGTACTTAGCCCTCCCAGTAAACAAGGCATCATGTCACTGTAAGGTCCCATCCTGTTAATGTGAAAAGTACTTAGCCGCTTCCCAGTAAAACCAAAGGCATCATGGTCCTGTAATGTCCACTCCTGTAATTGAAGTACTTAAGCCATTCCAGTAAAAAGGCATCATGTCGCTGTAAGGTCCCATGCCTGTGTAATTGGGAAGTACTTAGAGCCCTTCGCCAGTAAAAAGGCTCATGTCGCTGTAAGATGTCCTATCCTGTAAACTTGAAGTACTTAGCCCTTCCCAGTAAACAAAAGGCATCAATGTCACTGTAAGGTCCCATCCTGAATTGAAGTACTTTAGCCCTCTTCCCAGTAAACAGGATCATGTTCGCTGTAATGTCGCGCATCCTCCTGTAATTGAAGTACTTAGCCTTCCAGTAAACAAAAAGGCAATCAAATGGTCACGTAAGGTCCAATGCCTGTTAATTGAAGTACTTAGCCCTTCCGCAGTAAAAACAAAGGTATCATGTCACTGAAGGTCCCATCCTGTAATTGAATACTTAGCCCTTTCCCAGTAAACAAAGGCATCATGTCGCTGTAAGGTCCAATCCGTAATTGAAGTACTTAGCCTTTCCAAGTAAAAAAGGCATCAATGTCGCTGTAATGTCCCATCCTGTAATTGAAGTACTTAGCCTGTACCCAGTAAAAAAAGGCATCATGTCGCTGTAAGTCCGCATCCTGTACATTGAAAGAACTTAGCCGCTTCCGCAGTAAAAAAGGGCATCATGTCGCTTGTAAGGTCCATTTCCTGTAATTGAGTACTTAGCCCTTCCGCAGTAAAAAGGCATCAATGTCGCTGTAAAAGGTCCATCCTGTAATTGAAGTACTTAGCCCTTCCAGTAAAAGGCATCATGTTCACTGTAAGGTCGGCCATCCTGTAAAATTGAAGTTACTTAGCCATTCCCTTTGTAAAACAAAAGGCATCAAATGTCGCTGTAAGGTCCCATCCTGTAGTTGATGCTGTAGGTGGATCCCAGCACACAGGAACCCCTCTAGTCTGTACTGTTAAATAATCAAAAAGTCTGATCTTATTTACAATATATAAAGATGCTCCCTGCCGAAGAGGATAATGATAGTCTTCATTTGAACACTAATTGGTGTTTAATACGTGTACATATAATTTCTAATTAACAGTCTACAAAAAAATAGTAATAGAAATAATTTTATTTTGCTATGGTGCATGACAATCAGTATTAATTTCAATATGGGATATAGTGCCACGGAAATTTTTTCGGGATGGGCAATTAATTATTTTTAGCTCACGCATGGCCGAAGGGCCGGTGAGCTATGTCATGGCGCGGCGTCCGTCGTCCGTGCCGCCGTCCGTCAACATTTCCTTTAAAAATGCGCTAACTAGTCATAGAGTTCTATATGGATTGGTAACCAAATTGGGCCACTAACATCCTTGGGGAATGGGGAACAGAACTTGTATAAATTTTGGCTTCTGCCGCCCCAGGGGGCAGGAAGGGCGGGGCCCAATAGGGGAAATAGAGATAAATCGCTTTAAATCGGCTACTAGTCAATAGAGTTCTGCATGGATTGTAACGCAAATTGTTGGCCACAAGCCAATCCCTTGGGGGAAGGGGACAGAAAACTTGTATAAATTTTGGCTCTGACGCCCACAGGGGCAGGAGGGCGGGCCGCAATAGGGGAATTATAGGTAAATCCTATAAATCGGCTAACATTGGTCTAGAGTTCTGCATGGATTGTAACAGCAAATTTGCCACAAACATCCTTGGGGGAAGGGGAACAGAACTTGTATAAATTTTGGCTCTGATCCCCAGGGGCAAGGGGTGGGCGGGGCAATACGGGGAAAATAGAGATAAATCTTTAATCGCTACTAAGTCATAGAGTTTTGAATGGAAAGTAACCAAATTTGGCGCACAAAACATCCTTGGGGGAAGGGGAACAGAAACTTGTATAAATTTTGGCTTTGACACCACCGGGGGCAGGAGGGGCGGGGCCTATAGGGGAGAATAGAGGGTAAATCGCTTTAAATAGCTACTAATATAGAAGTTCTA
>SAYR01052728.1:892252-1071344 GCA_004382745.1 Argopecten irradians irradians | reverse complement strand
TATTTTTTTTTTAAATGTATCACCATCTCTGTTTATAAATTCACAGTGTGTATTATATCACATTGGAATAATATGTGAGCAAATTATGGCTGCAAAGACTTACCACAGTACTCACCATACATGCATAATAGCTGCTAATTGGTTGTTTCTGAAGTCAAGCACCTGTGTTGTACCTTGTGTACAAGCTCCATATTTGGTTGAGTAAACATGACATGCATGCCATGACTTAATTCCTAAAAATGAAAATATTCGCAAATGAACTACTGAAATCTCCTATATTACATTCGGGACGAATTTTTTTAAGAAGGAGGGGGGTAGTGTTACGATCCGTAACGGCGAATATTATACACAGGAATGTAAATTCATGACATCGTCATATTTCCTATCAGAATAATTGAAGCCTAGCCCTGATCTGAGAATGGTATAAACTCAGCTACACTCAATGTGATATACGTGATTAAAAGACAGAGAATCATAATTATATTCATTATTGTTATTGACATGATTAATAGAATGTATGTTGTATTATTATAATTACTTGTGCGACGAATAACTGTCGAACAATCTGACGATTTGAATCTGTAGCGTTAACATTAGAGTCAAGTTTTAAGATTCGACAGATAACGAAAATGACACAAAGTACATATATTTTTATCAGGCTCGTGCCCCGAAACGTTATATTTAGCGTCACGGCACGTAAAACTCTTCATTCTTCTTCGTCCTCACTCACTCCCAAAAATTCTATCTTCTCCCACCACTCTCCTCACACTCTATCTTTCTCCCTCTCTCACAATGAACATAACACTATATTCCTCCCCATTACCTTCTGTTTACTCCTTTTCTCCATAAACATATATCAATACTGACATCACGTCGCAAAACATATATAGGGATAATTCAAACATCACAACAAATGGCATCGGGAGTTCTTCCAGGCTCGTCCCCATTGCTGGGGCACTCTAGTAACACCAGGAGTGAGAACTGAAGTAAACAACCAGCCAACACACCACACATCCAAATGTTATCCATCGACAACCACCCACTCCCCCCCCAACCCCGTATACAATCCCCATTTCTGCCCTCATGTTTTTATCTCCCACTCTGTTGTCCACTATCGTAGAAATATTTATCTATTTATTTATTTAATGTTTTTTTTTTTTTTTTTTTTCTCTCTTCCAAAATTATCCATACATGCACTTTCGGCTCAACACCCTCTTTCTATAATAACTTCCTATAGTCGTCCTACTAAAATTCTCTACTCCCTCACAAAAACTAATGTCACAATATGCACAATCATACTTTAAAAACGTCGGAATGTACAGTATTATGTGTCGAAAGATAGGTATGGCAATACAGAAAGCAGAGACATTGACAAGAAGAACAGTTTTTGTATGGAGTCAGTCTTGGTTTGTGTTTAAATGTAGGGACACCAAAAAATTCACAAGCACACGCACGACAACCACTAACTACTAACACCTAGTCCGTCGGATGGGACTTAAAGACGGTGTCCCGTGTGAGGATGCCCAGCCTTGCACGATAAAAACCCCTCTGCGGTCTTTCGATGAAGAGTAGGTGTGATAACGCCGGCCCAGAGGTTAGGTATAGGTACAGGTCATAGCTTAGATATTTTCACATAGATAAATTAGAAGGGCTTCAAAATTATAGAATCTATATACAAAATTGATAGATTAGGTTCCTTCCTTTCCCTCTGCTCTTGATGGGTGGGGCTAGTTGCTGCTAGACGATGCCATGGTAGGACATTTTAGAATCTAGGAGTCGTCTTCCAAATTAATAGATATATAGGTATAGCAGACGACTCCTCACTCTATGCTTTCTCTATATACTCTGCTCTTCCTACTCCATTTCCTATCTTTTCTCGTGCCCCGAAACGTTATATTTAGCGTCACGGTACGTAAAACTCTTCATTCCGACGAAAGGCAGAACTCATTTGAGCTCCCAAACGAGTGGTCGCCTCTTCTGGCCCTAAACTTTGGAAAGCCTTGAGTCTTCTCAATCCAATGACCTAATAGTGGTTCAAGATGTTTGAGAACTTCTCCGTAAAGGGAACTTAACGTTCCAAGGGGAGTAACTCTTATAGAGTTAAGTTACAAAGCTCTAAGAATATGAGTGTTGTCCGTTGGCGAAAACGGGGAAACGTCTCCGTATTCGGAAACACTATTTGTAGACGGAAGCACCTCTGTCTATAGACTCATTACATATTCTTATCTAATAATTAATGTTTATTATAATAGCTTTTATATAGTAGGTATTTATTTCTCCATATTCGGAGCATTATACGTTCATTCTCCACTAAATGTACAAATTCCATTATTAAGTGTCCTCTATCAATATCGGGACTTAAAAACCATGTTTGTATATCATGTTTGTTTCACACGTAAAATATATTGATTGATCTTCGAAAATAATCAAGTGTTGTTCCTCTGACCAATTAAGATTTTTCTCATCATCACATTAAATATGGCTCTCGTGGCGAATTTCGACTGTCCTCTTAAGCTATAATGTATTTCGTAAATCAACTGTGACTAAGGAAATGGGTAAATGTTACATTTTTTTCTATCATATCATAGATATTAGCATACGCAATGAGAAAAGACAAGTATTGGCACACAAAATGCTTAGATATTTTTTATATAACTCATTTTATCATTGTCACAAACTATGCTGGCAGATACGTTACAAACAAATAAAATCATGTACACAATTAATGTATTATTAAATCTCCACGTTTTTTTCGTGATAATGTACTTTAATATGTATACTAACTCTTACCTTTATGACAAGGACACACCCATTAACAATTAAATGGACAGGTGCGATCTAATCTTGAAAATATACATGTTACGCAACGACATCAACAGATACGTTACTACTATGTACTTGATTACCTAAGATGCCACTTTCCCACAGAGATAAATTCACATCACAGTTTGAAAAGTATATAATACTAAGTGTTACAATGTTTGTGGTTTGGTCGACAAGTCACACGGTGTCATTTAAATGATGAGAGGGGTTAGTGTCGGTCAGTACGTTACCGACAGATACGTTATGGAAAAATACCCATATCGACAGAAATTCTCACGCTTGTCATAAAACATTCGAAATTAGCTTAACCACGTGGCAAGTGTCCGAGAGTTTGTCAATAGTTTACAAGCGGGAAGATTCGTTGTGTTGCCAGTGTTGGGAAACTCGAAATAAGAAAAACCTTTACTTTCCTTTAGTATATACCTGTACATAGTAACATATATATACATTTCTGATAATAATCACGTGATTTCTAACACTAGTTAGCTGTATTGATTAAGCTATTAGGTATATAATTAATTGTTAAATGTATAAATCACATATCAAAATAATAACGTATCTGGTATAAAAGATCACGTATCTGTTTGATGAAAGATGTACCGTTAACTCTAATATTTAGTGTAAAACCAATAAAAATAATGTTACATCGACTAATTCAAATACATTTTATAGCCAGATATTATTAGAATGTTTGTTATACTAATGATACGGTAATGTGATATATAAACATGAAATAACGTATCTGTTTATTTGGTAACGTACCTGTCATATTTGGTAACGGATCTGTACTTTTGTACGTAAACCTTAATTTGAGTGAACTTGGTTTCATTTGTAGCAATTTGTTTCAGACTAGATATGGTCAGAAAATGTATGTTTAGGGTTGTTTGTGGCAATCAAGTATGACAGAGACTGATACGTTTCTCAGGTGAAGGAAGGCGAGGACAATGACAATGAATTATTCCTTTTCCTCATGTCACAAAACATCAACAAAGGACAAGTGAGGTTTCGTTGGCCAATGATATTAGACGAACTGTTTATCCTGAGTTATCACATCTACCTGTCGTTTTTTCCCAATTAAATGATAAGAACGCCGAAACTATTCGCAGTCAATGGGAATCGGTGTAGACAGATACGTTACCAATATGGTACAAACATAATCATCCCTTCATCGACGCCGCTTTCAATAGTTTTGATCTATCGTTTGATAATTTCGATGTTGTAGTTTTGACTACAAGTTTTGAAGCAGATTCGTGTTATTGAATTCGTTTATTTTCTAATACACTATAAAGACCTATACCAAGAGAACAGATACGTTATCGCTGCTAATTTAGGCAAAAATCATCTAAAGTATTTCAGAGAAGTGAAACTGCTGATAAGTACGTTTTCTTTGATGCATTTTGACGAATTTATGAAATAGAAAAACATAATAATCCTGTCAGATTTCTACAGTAATATATTAAGTATGTTGTAACATATACGTTACTGTTTAAAGCAGGATTTTAATGTCCTATAAAGTAATTTGTGATTTATACAAATACAAAATTACTGACATGTACTGATGCAGATAAAGGTACAGTTTGATAATAAGGAAAAATATAAAAACAAAATACTTTGGTACTATTTTTATATGAAACTATTCGAACACACTTATGAATCATACAAACCAATATTCACAAATGAACTTTTCATAACTGCAATTGATAAAGACAAGTTGCTTTTGAGACGGACAAATGGCTTTGAATGGAAAGAAAAGTCCAAAACAAAAGCAAAAATTCAGTTAAAATGTATATTTTGTGGCATTTCTAATGACAAACCTCAATTTAGTTCATTTTAACAAAGTCACGTATCGGTTCTTTACCAAATTATGATGGTTGACTGTAACAATTATAACTTTTCTTTGAGTAAAGATAGGAGCCAGCCCTTTTGGATTTAAAAAGTAGAGATATTTGCCAAACAAATGACAATAAATAAGAACTTTGTTTTCAATTTTCATATTTTATGTTTTCATTTCTGAAAACATGCAAATTAGTGGAGAATGAACGTATACCAGTATAGATGGAAGCACCTCCATCTATGGAAATGTTCCATATTCCAATAATGTATTCAAGGATATAGATCAGTGTTTAGTGTAGAATGTTTGTATAGCCTTTGTAAATCTCGATGTATCCAGTACCTGTACTTTGATGATTTGTGATTATAATAAATCATAAGTTGATTTTTATTCCTGACTTTGTTCTTTTATGGAGTAGTGCTAGGCTGGAACCGAATCCCTTATATATTACTTTTACTTGGTGATTGCTGAAATACGCAACCCGACTCGAAAAGTTACACTACCATTGTGTGAAGTTTGATCAAAATCCGTTGGTATTTTCTTAAGCCATCTTCTGTAAACTGAAATTTTATAAACAACCTTTGTTAAGTAACAGTGACCTTTTATTTGATCGTTTGACCCCAAAGACAATCCCAATGTATGTTTCCCCTATGTTACCATGAATTGGAGTTTGAACAAATTCCGTTGATGTGTCCTCAACATATCATACAAATACTTAAATTTGTGAAACAATCTTTTTTTCTAACAGTGAACTTTATAGTTGACCTTTGACCCCACATTCAATCCCAAGCTGTATTTTCCCATATGCTACCATTTTGTGAAAATATATAAAAATCCGTTGAATGTATCTCAAGTTATCGTCTGGAAACGAAATCCGGACAGACAGACAGACAGACAGACGAACAGACCGACAGACGGGAACAAACACTGAAGTTCCACCCGGTTTCACCGGCAGGGGACTAATAACGGTACATTCCCCATATTGTTGTAGAATGCGTTAGTTGGAAGACCCATCTGGTTGTAGAAATTGATTTGTGTTCACTATGCTATGAAGAAGTAAATATACAGACTGTTGTTTTATTTTTACTGGCTGCGGCTGAAGCTCCGGTTTTGAAACAGAAAAAATATAACAGAAACCATAATTTGAGAATAATTGTCAATTTATTAATTAACTAGCATATCAAGAACAACTGGATAACTGAGCACCTAAGACAAACTTGTATTACAAGACATTACATTATTAACTCAATTATGAACATAAAAATAGCATCTATAAAAAGGTGAACCAAAAAGTTCATCAAAATTAAGTTGGGTTGAATAGAAAAGTCCCTCTCGAAAAACTTCTTTGTCTAATTGTGCGATCTAAATATAAGTTGTTCACGGGAGACTACTCTATACTGTTCAACGGTTTAAAGTCAACGAACTTAGAAATAAATGAACATAGATCACACAAATTTGATAATCAACGCGACGTTACGTAATTTACACAGTTGTAATTCCCTTCGGGTTGTAAGGAGACAACCCGATTCTCCTTTCTTGCTTTCTCAGCAGCAAACACTATTAAATGGCTTCTCAAACTCTCCTCGGGACCAGTCAAAATATCTGCTGGGTTTTCATTCTGTCCAACAAAAATAAATAGAATACATGTAAGATAAAATGATATTGTTAAAGATGTAAGGAATTATTTGTTATATGGTTGTATCCTTTTCCATTCTGCAGGTATTAGGTTGTGTACATGTAGTTCTTTACCAATAGCGAATATACAGGTTCTAAATATGTTTCAGACATATTGAAAAAGCATATCAGAAAGTGCTGTCGAACCGAAATAAATACAACATACGGCCAAACTCTTGACAAAGGAATGCATGCAGTAAAAGTCAGCTCCACCATGTCCTGCCATCCCCTTATGTGTGACTGGTTCTGCTGGATACTCATCTGAAATACATATAGGATATTCCTTATTCCTCGACGACTACTAGTAATACTCCACCTTTGTGGTTTCCTGTGTGATGTTTTTAAAATATACTGAAGAAATTATATAGTATAGATTATCAATAAAATATGAATATGGTCGAAATCAATAGATGAAATGACGGCGGTGTTCACTATTAGCTTATTATCATTGTACAAGGCAGGTTGGAAGGGTTTGTACATGTATCTCACGAAGAAGTGGACATACACATGGACGCCTTTGATTTTGTATGAGGTACAAATCTTAACATAATCTGGCGCGAAAATATATATCATCCTTGTTTGTACACTAACATATCCTCCTGTTTGGCTGAGCAAACACGTATTTCTATATATAAATACGAATCAGAAGAAACATAAAAAAAATTGCAATATTAAACCCTATTTGCAATTTTAAAACAATGCCTCTTTTGAAACCAGAATGAGGTATTAGCTTATAGTATGGAATTGGTTAAATATTAAAAGTACGTGAAAGAAATGCAAACTATCACAGGCCTACGAAGCATATGTAACATTGATCAAAATTTCTGGCAATTATGCTTCGTTACGTTTTAAAAGATTACTGTGTAATTGACAATCTTACGGTACTTCATTGATTTTAGGTCACACAATAGTATTTTACTTAAGTGCGGTATTTTCTGTACGCGATAGTGAGGTCATGTTGGATGATAACTATATTGTGTATATGCACCGAGTTGTACCACTGTCGTATTTATTTGTATAAAAGGAATCATACAGCAGGTTGGGAGGGAGGTATATCAGACTGCAACTAATCTACATTTCTAGGTAAACTAATGTATAGTGAAAGGTGTACTAATCTACAGAAAACAATACAAAAAATTTATATATAAAATGGACAAACGGCAAAATAAAGGAAAGGAAAAAAATAATCAAAGGCTAGACAACAGTATTAGAAAACTAGATAATCAAATTATAATACATTCATATTAAACATGTATTTAATGTAGCCAAGCATGTACGTAACATAAGTGACTTACGGGTCTCTCCAGTTAGAAAATCAGCATGCTTAATGACGGGTGAGTCTGTGGCAACACAGGAGAGCTGTCCCTGTTACAGCAAATCAAGTGTTAAATGGAAATGTATAGCTCATACCTGGATACCTTTGATTCATATTTAATTACTCCATACGAAAATTATTGTTATTATTTTCTTTTCTTTTAGTGACAGTGATATAGACCTTTAATCCTCTACACTGAAAAACAATCCACAAGTTTGGAAAAAAAGGATGTTTATGAAGTTCCATCGCCAAATTTTATCTTGAGTTTTCGCAAAGACATATATGTGTAGCTGACACATCAGAAACGCCAAAAATGGACACAACCAATCTGATCAAAATACATATCATTATACTCACTCTATTTCATAGAAGATTTGACAGCTCATATTCAAGTGGTCTTCAAAATCGACCAATACAATTCTGCCTCTAAATTTCTGTAAATTGTAGGGGACTGAATAATTTGGAAAGCACTCGAATTTGTTTTCCTTTATATTATCGTTTCGCCCAAAGAACACACCAAAGCTTTATATATGCATACATGCACTGTATAAAGAGACAAAATGCCGCTTTTATTTAGTGTAACTGTAAGGAAAACGTGTCGTCAGAATCTCTATGAAACAAAGTGAGAATACGGATCTGTATTTTAATCAGATTGGATCACACTAGTTACAAACTAATCAGATTGGATCACACTAGACTTAGTTACAAACTAATCAGATTGGATCACACTACACTTAGTTACTAACTATATCAGATTGGATCACACTAGACTTAGTTACAAACTAATCAGATTGGATCACACTAGACTTAGTTACAAACTAATCAGATTGGATCACTCTAGACTTAGTTACAATCTAATCAGATTGGATCACACTAGACTTAGTTACAAACTAATCAGATTGGATCACACTAGACTTAGTTACAAACTAATCAGATTGGATAACACTAGACTTAGTTACAAACTATATCAGATTGGATCACACTAGACTTAGTTACAAACTAATCAGATTGGATCGCACTAGACTTAGTTACAAACTATATCAGATTGGATCACACTAGACTTAGTTACAAACTATATCAGATTGGATCACACTAGACTTAGTTACAAACTAATCAGATTGGATCACACTAGACTTAGTTACAAACTAATCAGATTGGTTCACACTAGACTTAGTTACAAACTAATCAGATTGGATCACACTAGACTTAGTTACAAACTAATCAGATTGGATCACACTAGACTTAGTTACAAACCTTGGTGCCATAGATTTTGACATCACGTGTGAGTGCCGATGAAGTGAAAGCTATCATGGTTAAAGTGGCTGAAGCACCCCCTTCAAATTGCATATTGACCACCTGAAGTGACGATAAGCAAAAACTTTTATGTTTGCATTTCATTCCAAATTATACAGTGTAATTTTGCAGGTTTCATAAGTTATTGCTTAATCAGCGAAATGAAATTTTGTCGATAATTGTACTATATCGGATTTGTTTGGAAATGGCTAATATTAGCCTTGCTTGTTGCATAATCCATTTGCATGTTATTTGCAATAAAAAATTGTTGAAATAAATGGTACGCCCTTCGAACGTTACATGCTCTGTTTTAACAAAGTCAACTTTCCATTACCTGGTTTGACATGACGTCATTGTCGTTATCATATACACAGACTCCATAGGGCCCTGTTTTCAGTGCTGTTGTCACGCTCTCTATTGTCGGCTCTTCAGTGATCACAGACACAGGAAATCCGGTATCAGCCTGAAACAAAACAATACAGACAGGGAATCCAGTGTCAGGTTTATACAAAACAATACAGACAGGGAACCCAGTGTCAGGCGCAAACAAAACAATACAGACAGGGAATCCAGTGTCAGGTTTATACAAAACAATACAGACAGGGAACTCAGTGTCAGACTTAAAGAAAGCAATACAGACAGGGAACCCAGAGTCAGGCGCAAACAAAACAATGCAGACAAGGAACCCAGTGTCAGGCTTATACAAAGCAATGGACGTATATCATACAAACAGAGAACCCAGTGTCAGGCTTATACAAAACAATACAGACAGGGAACCCAGTGTCAGGCTTATACAAAACAATACAGACAGGGAACCCAGTGTCAGGCGCAAACAAAACAATACAGACAGGGAATCCAGTGTCAGGCTTATACAAAACAATGGACGTACATCATACAGACAGGGAACCCAGTGTCAGGCTTATACAAAACAATACAGACAGGGAACCCAGTGTCAGGCGCAAACAAAACAATACAGACAGGGAACCCAGTGTCAGGCTTATACAAAACAATACAGACAGGGAACCCAGTGTCAGGCGCAAACAAAACAATACAGACAGGGAACCCAGTGTCAGGCTTATACAAAACAATACAGACAGGGAACCCAGTGTCAGGCGCAAACAAAACAATACAGACAGGGAACCCAGTGTCAGGCTTATACAAAACAATACAGACAGGGAACCCAGTGTCAGGCGCAAACAAAACAATACAGACAGGGAACCCAGTGTCAGGCTTATACAAAACAATACAGACAGGGAACCCAGTGTCAGGCGCAAACAAAACAATACAGACAGGGAACCCAGTGTCAGGCTTATACAAAACAATACAGACAGGGAACCCAGAATCAGACGCAAACAAAACAATGCAGACAAGGAACCCAGTGTCAGGCTTATACAAAACAATGGACGTACATCATACAGACAGGGAACCCAGTGTCAGGCTTATACAAAACAATACAGACAGGGAACCCAGTGTCAGGCGCAAACAAAACAATACAGACAGGGAACCCAGTGTCAGGCTTATACAAAACAATACAGACAGGGAACCCAGAATCAGGCGCAAACAAAACAATGCAGACGACAAGGAACCCAGTGTCAGGCTTATACAAAACAATGGACGTACATCATACAGACAGGGAACCCAGTGTCAGGCTTATACAAAACAATACAGACAGGGAACCCAGTGTCAGGCGCAAACAAAACAATACAGACAGGGAACCCAGTGTCAGGCTTATACAAAACAATACAGACAGGGAACCCAGTGTCAGGCGCAAACAAAACAATACAGACAGGGAATCCAGTGTCAGGTTTATACAAAACAATACAGACAGGGAACTCAGTGTCATACTTAAACAAAGCAATACAGACAGGGAACCAAGTGTCATACTTATACAGAGCAATGGACGTACATCATACAGACAGAGAACCCAGTGTCAGGCGCAAACAAAACAATACAGACAGAGAACCCATTGTCAGGCGCAAACAAAACAATACAGACAGGGAACCCAGTGTCAGGCGCAAACAAAACAATGGACGTACATCATACAGACAGAGAACCCAGTGTCAGCCTGAAACAAACAATACAGACAGAGAACCCAGTGTTAGACTTAAACAAAACAATACAGACAGGGAACTCAGTGTCAGACTTATTCAAAACAATACAGACAGGGAACTCAGTATCAGACTTAAACAAAACAATGGATGTACATCATACAGACAGGGAACCCAGTGTCAGACTTAAACAAAAACAATGGACGTACATCCCACATACAGGGAACCCAGTATCAGACTTAAACAAAACAATGGATGTTCATCATACAGACATGGAACTCAGTGTCAGACTTAAACAAAAACAATGGACGTACATCACACATACAGGGAACCGAGTGTCACACCTAAACAAAACAATGGACGTACATCATACAGACAGGGAACCCAGTGTCACACCTAAACAAAACAATGGACGTACATCACACATACAGGGAACCCAGTGTCAGACTTAAACAAACAATGGACGTACATCACACAGAGAGGGAACCCAGTGTCAGACTTAAACAAAACAATACAGACAGGGAACCCAGTGTCAGACTTAAACAAAACAATACAGACAGGGAACCCAGGGTTAGATTTAAACAAACAATGGACGTACATCACACAGACAGGGAACTCAGTGTCAGACTTAAACAAACAATGGACGTACATCACACAGACAGGGAACCCAGTGTCAGACTTAAACAAACAATGGACGTACATCACACAGACAGGGAACCCAGCGTCAGACTTAAACAAACAATGGACGTACATCACACAGACAGGGAACCCAGTGTCAGGCTTATACAAAACAATACAGACAGTGAACCAGTGTCAGACTTATACAAAACAATGTTAATCATACAGGCAGGGAATCCAGTGTCAGGCTTATACAAAACAATACAGACAGGGAACCCAGTGTCAGGCGCAAACAAAACAATACAGACAGGGAACCCAGTGTCAGGCGCAAACAAAACAATACAGACAAGGAACCCAGTGTCATACTTATACAGAGCAATGGACGTACATCACCCAGACAGAGAACCCAGTGTCAGACTTATACAAAACAATACAGACAGGGAACCCAGTGTCAGCCTTAAACAAAACAATACAGACATGGAACACAGGGTCAGACTTAAACAAAGCAATACAGACAGGGAACCCAGCGTCAGACTTAAACAAAACAATACAGACAGGGAACACAGTGTCATACTTAAACAAAGCAATACAGACAGGGAACCCTGGGTCAGACTTAAACAAAACAATACAGACAGGGAACACAGGGTCAGACTTAAACAAAGCAATACAGACAGGGAACCCTGGGTCAGACTTAAACAAAACAATGCAGACAAGGAACTCAGTGTCATACTTATACAAAGCAATGGACGTACATCATACAGACAGAGAACCCAGTGTCAGGCGCAAACAAAACAATACAGACAGAGAACCCATTGTCAGGCGCAAACAAAACAATACAGACAGGGAACCCAGTGTCAGGCGCAAACAAAATAATGGACGTACATCATACAGACAGAGAACCCAGTGTCAGCCTGAAACAAAACAATACAGAGAACCCAGTGTCAGACTAAAACAAAACAATACAGACAGGGAACTCACTATCAGACATAAACAAAACAATGGATGTACATCATACAGACAGGGAACCCAGTGTCAGGCTTATACAAAACAATACAGACAGGGAACCCAGTGTCAGGCGCAAACAAAACAATACAGACAGGGAACCCAGTGTCAGACTTAAACAAACAATGGACGTACATCATGCAGACAGGGAACTCAGTGTCAGACTTAAACAAAAACAATGGACGTACATCACACATACAGGGAACCCAGTGTCAGACTTAAACAAACAATGGACGTACATCATACAGACAGGGAACCCAGTGTCAGACTTAAACAAAACAATACAGACAGGGAACCCAGCGTCAGACTTAAACAAAACAATAAAGACAGGGAATCCGGTGTCAGATTTAAACAAAACAATACAGACAGGGAATCCAGTGTCAGACTTAAACAAAACAATACAGACAGGGAACACAGGGTCAGACTTAAACAAAGCAATACAGACAGGGAACCCAGGGTCAGACTTAAACAAAACAATACAGACAGGGAACCCAGTGTAAGACTTAAACAAAACAATACAGACAGTGAACCAAGCGTCAGACTTGAACAACGCAATGGCCGTACATCATATACGTGTCATAGCTCTGAAGCAATCATCAAAAAATGAACAGAAAAATCTTTCAAAATGGAATTAAACTCTTTTAATATTTGTCAGTATTCTAACCTGTTTGACCTGGTCAAGATAGATCTTCATAGCCGAGTAGTGACACAGTGACTCAATGTTAGGTGGACAGTCTATACAGCGACTGGCTGATCCTGGGGGCTGGTGATAAAAGAAAAGTACTTATAAATGATGGCGATCTTATCACCTTTATTGTACAGATAATTACATATATGATTCAAAATAGCTACCTACATACTTAACATCATATTTTTGCGTATTAGAATAAATCGTTTTCTGAATTGAACACATTTTACCCCTATATATGACACTCATGGCTCATTAATTTGTATTGACATACAAGCCCCAGACGTGTGTGTAATATCACCTCTTTAAAGCGTTTGGGTGTCAAAAATATATTTAAGCTGAGATGATTGATCTTCTGTGAAAACGGAAACGGGTAAACGTAATTCTTTGGGAATTTTTCATCGAATACACCGGAAAAAACATTGATTTTAAAATAAAGGGAAAATTTATCTTAATGTATTTCACAAAATATACAAAATAAATTAAGACCAATAGCAATAACGTAACTATAAAGCAAAAATGCCGTCGTAGCAACGTTATAATACACACAGTGGAACTCAGTGATACTCTAAGGGACCGCAAGAAAATAGTAAAATAGGTGAAAATAGCAGAAACATACGACAACAGCCTTTAATCAGTATTGACACGTAATCAAAACGCCCATAGAGAAACAGACATCAATTAATAATTAACGTGGAATAGACTGACCACCAGACTCTAGAAAAAAATCGATAATTTCGCTAGATAACCTTTGTCTCTACTACATATCTGATTCTAGACTAGGGGGAGATGATCTTATAAAGACCTCTGCTGGGAAAGTCTTGCCAACAACTTTTTTTCTTTCTTTTTTTTAATAATTATTTTATTTTTACAAAGCATTTTTACAAATAAAAAACAAATTAAAGATTATCATCAATCATCCTCTGCCACCGCAGTTTCATTCACCATCATCATCATCATCTGCTGCATCAGTTTCATTCATCATCATCATCATCATCATCATCATCATCATCATCATCCCCATCACCATTCATCGTCATCATCATCATCATCATCATCATCATCATCATCATCATCATCATCATCATTCATCGTCATCATCATCATCATCATCACCATCACCTTTCATCATCATCATCATCATCATCACCATCACCATCCATCACCATAATCATCATCATCATCACCATTCATCATCACCATCACCATTTACCATCACCATTCATCATCATCATCATCATTATCATCATCACCATTCATCATCTTCACCATCACCATTGTTCATTATCATTCATTATCATCTGACATCTGCAGTAGCAGCTTCTATCTCTATTTACGAACATGATCCTCACTCCCACATCCACACAGACACACATACGCCACACACGCCTACATACACACCCTCGCACGCAAGTTCTTACAAAAGCACTCTAAGGAAAAGAGTATGATACATATTAGAGAAGGAGAGAAAGAGGGAGGGAGATCGAGAGAGAGAGAGAGAGAGAGAGAGAGAGAGAGAGAGAGAGAGAGAGAGAGAGAGAGAACTTACAGGTCAGTCTAAATGTGGATAGATGTTTGATTTTTTGTAGATATAACACTTAAAACATAAATATACCGTATGATGAGAGTACAATATTTCTATAGTACTCCATAAAATAAAACACCTATAAATGTAATTATGATTTAATCGAATCCCGTGAAATTTCAACTTTCTGGAGGGATTATTTTCCTTGTAAAATCACTACATCGTTGTATCAATTCACATGCGACGTTGAAAACAGTGATTGTACGTTATTAGATGAGAAAAACATTCATGGAAAATCTCGTTACAAAATGATATTATTGGTCAATAATCTTAAGTCATGTAATGAACGTTATAAACCTTTAGAGATGAAATCCATAACGGACAGAAAGGCACAATTAAAAGTCGATAATCGATAGAAACCAAAGAAAAAGCTTAACTATCACATCACAAACCAAAAGGTATAACACAGTAGACACCGAGACTACAGTTAAAACCTGTTATCACCTAATTGCAATAAAAATAATGATTTTATACTAATAATAATGTCAGAAGATCTATATCAATAGCCTAAGATGAAGTTACAGCACCAAAACAGATACAAAGTGATGTATGTTGAGTTTCCAGCTTTGCTGCATTGCGTAGTTTTGGGTACAAAAATAATAAATTACAATATTTAAAGAAGATAATGTGCTTTCTAAGGACACCTTCGTGTGAATAGTCTTGATAAATGTTCTTTATCAGAAGCTCAAATTCAACATTAAAGTTACTGGTAAAGGTATATAGTTTATTATTTTAAGTTCAAAAGCATTACAGCTATTCGAATTTAGATTTTAATAATATGCTTTATTGTAAGGAAATGTTGTACATAAAAAAATCATAACATTAGGTTTAGGGTCATATTGCAAAAACAAGCATTCATATAAATTACGATTTAGCATAAACACAAAACATGCTAAAAGGTTTGCAATTTACCTAAATGCTGGATAAAATTTGCATCCCGCATATTTTTAAAGACAAAACAGTAACGATATCTAACAGTGCAACGTTATCTCACCTTGTCCTTCTTGTTGAAGTGGCTTAAATAACCAAATGACGTCACATTTGTACAGCGTCGTCCCGCCATCCAGTAGTTTATCAGATCAACGTCATGGCAACACTTTGTCAACAGTGAACTGGAGCTATCAGCCTCGATATGCCAGTTACCGCGAACGAAGCAATGGGCAAAGAACCAGCAACCAACCTTGTCAATAACAATATTATAATATTCGTTAAAATATGATATACTAATTACAATAAGCGTTCTGTATATTTTAAATGTAGGTAATGATATGTATTTGTTAAAATAAAAATAGTAAAAAGTGAATATTTGCTCATGTCTTATTCAGTATTCTGCAACATATATACCCGCAGACACCGAAGCACACAACTCTCAGTCATAATACATGCATATTGACAATGGGTCGTCCCACACTCTTTATGCTTCGCGCCAAGGAGAAGCAGAAATGACCACTTCAAGGCGGCCATCGTCACAGGAATGGAGGCTAAACTGGACGCCAAAAGTGAGGCAGTGTCAAAACAGAAAAGATATTATCCCAAACAGTCCTTTACACTTGTTTTTTTGTATTTGGTAAGGACATCCTTTATTATACTTTTTATAAGTTTTATATAGGTAATGATAAATAGAATTATCCTAAAAGACGAGTAGCATAAAATGAAAAATCGATACATCTTTTTTTCTCCCATACATATTATCTTATAAAAAAGACTATAAGCGATGTTCAGGTTTATTTCCCCGGACGGATATGCCTATTTGACGTAGGAAGAAAATGAGAGAAAATTTTGTCTTTCAAGAGTATGCTAACATAACAGTGTTATCATACATGCGTCACATGGCATTTATGCCATGACCGTATAACGTGACAGAACATATCAGATATGTGAAAAATTTGTTTTAATATATAAATAGTACAAAAAAACTGACAGAAAGACAATAAAGCATCTAAAATCTTTAAGAGCAAATAATAATTACTTGTTTATAATTTACACCTGTGTAAATACATTACCAAGCATAAGACATTGTATTCTCATGAAAAAATAACGAACTCACTCCTTCTGTGTGGTTGATGTTGACCACTTCCCCTATCACACCACTGTCGATAAGTTCCCTCAGCTTTTGTGCCCACGGTGTATACCTCAGCACATGGCATATCACTAAAGTCACACTGTTATCTTTACAGGTCTGCACGATTTCTCTACAATCCTCCTCATTCACCTTTTTAACGAGAATGTCATGGTGTTACATTGATCATTACGAGATTTAACATGGAAACCATTTCTTAGCTGAGATCCAATCAACCTTATATAATTGCACTACGCAATACAAAATTTGCATTTAACTTGATTTTACATTCAAACAGTGTTGGAAAAACGTTTATTGTGATTTATTTCTGACGTCACATTATGCTTTCAATGGTCAAAAGTGCAAACACGTATATTTGTAAGGACACAATATGTTATTACAAAGGAATGTCGTAATAAACACGTATGCTAATTGAGAAGATGATCAATTAAAAAAACCAGGAAATAATATCGCATCATAAACAAAAGAAAAAATCCATTTACTGACATTGATATTTCTGCATGTTCAGGAATTGTCGCTATAATAGTTACAAAAAGAAGACATGCGTTTGTGGTGTGTTACTTATAGATACATACAGCCATCGGTTTCTCTAGAAGAATGTTGTAACCTTTCTTAGCAAACGCTATTGCAGGTTCCTAAAACGACAAGAACATGGTAACAAACTTCAATTATAAAAATCCAAGATGGTGGCCTGACGGCCATTTTGTTGACCGATCAGTCACCAAATGTAATATGCACCACTAAGGCCCTATGGGAACATACATACACAATTTGAGGCAGATCCCTTCAGTACCTTCTGAGAAAAAGCGGAAACAAACTTTAACTTCAAAATCCAAGATGGTTGCCTTGCGGCCATCTTGTTGACCGATTGGTCTCAGACTGCAATATGCACAACTAATGCCCTAGGGGAACCTACAAATGAAATTCGATCCCTTCAGCACTTTCTGAGAAATAGCGGTAACAAGAAATGTTAACAGCGGACGGACGACGGACCACGGACGAAAAGCGATTTGAATAGCCCACCATCATGCCCACCATCTGATGATGGTGGATCAGATGGTGGGCTAAAATTGCCATCCATACCTTCTATACCTACCTGCAGTCGATCGGGATATAAATGTGCATACTGGGCATAAATTGTCCCCCGCATTCCAGCTCCAATTACAATGGCTGTCAACATTTCTCTATCTTTGACAATTTCCTCTCTGAAACTAAGTGCCGTTAATTAAAAATATTTTCTTTCCCTAATATGACGATCTGCTATTCCATTTCACATACTTGTTCTCATATTTATGTTTGTCATGTTTACTGAACACTTCTCAGAAACTGCTAAACTGTCAGGCAATAGGTAGTTAAGATAGTGGGAGTTCTATAACAGTAAAATCCCCGGTCGTCATATAAATGACATTATAAAAAGTTAAACAAAACATATCCACAAATTAGATCACTTCTGTAAAGATCACAGGCTATGTGAAGGATGTGTATGAGATTGATTCATACCCGCCAAAATGCTCTTTTTCTTCTAATACGTAAGTGTAAGACGTGGCAGAATGTAATTATAACAAGTTTTGCCTTGTTTGTGTTCAATTCTTTTGCGAAACTCGTTTACAGGTAATTGACGCGTGTTGCAGAACTGATATTCATTGACCGAGCCTGATAGCGATGCCTACAATAAACCGGATTGGTTATGGGTTGAGATTTATCTAAAATTGATAAACGCAAATGAAATAGATATTGTTCCATTATTCATTCATGAGAATGTGACAAAACTGAATTGAAGAATGTCAAGCATACATATCCGTCCCCATAGAGCCAGTATCCTGCCCAGCATTTCACACAACCATGTGCTCTAAACAGGGGAGAGTAGAGGAAGATGAAAAGGATACATAAACTGCAAGTAGAGCATACATTGATAGCAGCGACTTTTAACTACTTAGGTAAAAATCAGTATTTAGTATATGGTTTCAAAACCTAACTTAAGGTTATGTCCCTTTACAAAGAATGACCACTATGAGCCACCAGCTATTATTCTAAAACTAGTTGAAATTAAAATTGGGAAAATTTACTAGAAAATGAATTTAGGAAATCAGATTGTTTTAAGTCAAGGCTCAAAGCATTCGTGATCATTAGTAAAAGTATGCATTGGAGATGTAATAGATAACGAAAATAAAAGTAAAACAAGAATATGTTGTGTAGTAAGTTATACAATTCAACCTAAAGAACATAAACCAATAAAAAAATTGTCAAGTACAACAAATGATAAGAATTTGTCTATAGTGAAACAGACATTTTACATCTAACGCATAGCAGAATTAGCAAGTGTAAAGTAAAATCACGTAGAAATTGAATGAAGAGTGTAAATAATCTTTCAATTCTTTCAATTGTAGAAAAATCAAGAGCACACAAAACAAGTTACGGAACTCAATTAAATGGAAAATATAAAGAAGAAGAAAAAAGATTAAACATAGATACTATTCCAAAAGAACAAGTCAAACCCTACCAAAACGCCTACTGCATAAGACTTATGAACACGAGAACCTCTTATCAAATAGAGACACTAAATTAATTGAACGTCAAAGAGGGATAATTATAATGAAACTGAAAATGAGATCTATAAAGTATATGTAAAAATAAAATTCAAGAGAGTGATGGAATTATTTCAGAATGTTTTCATCTTTAGCGGCGTATTATAATAATATACTCTACTCATCAAATACATTTTAGCAGTACTTTCGTCTTCAAAGTATCGGGGAATTTCTAGGTAAGAGATAGGTGTAAAAGGGGATAAGAAATGTATCAGAAACTGGAGACCAATTACGTTGCTGAAGCCAGACTATGAAATCATAGCCAAGGTAATTGCAGAAAGACTTTAACGTATTTTACCAAATAGTATTCATAGTGATGAAATAGGCTTCATTAAAGGTAGACAATCACTGGGACTTACTTGAGAACAATTTTGAAATGTTATTCGTGTAGGTGTTATATAGGAGGAATGTCAAATTGGGCCCTCTGGTGGCCATGACCGATAAGCATTATTTTTGTTTACAGATATTCGGGGGTTAGGACACCATGATATGACATATGATTAAGATCAGGTCGGAGTCCCTTGTGAGTAATGGGAGGGGGGGGGAACAGGAGGGGCAAATGTCTAGTTTTGTTGGAACTAAATCATGATTGAATGATTTTTTATGAATTACAAGGCATTTATATGTTAAAAATAAAACATTTTGGAAAATATAACTTAGTGTCTAAAAATAGGTCACAGTGACCTAATTTTTTAAAATGTCCATTATGTGAGAAAAAGTTTATCTGGTGCCATAATATACCAGAAAAAATGCTATATATCATTTTAAATTGCATTGAGCAATACATTTTCATATTATAAACTTAGCCAAACAAGAGGGCCTGTATCGCTCACCTGGTTTGTAATGCCAAGGGTTTGGAGCCAGCGGCGTAGTTAGGTCTGGATAGGCTTGCATGCCTGGGGGTGAAGGGGGCGACAGCCCCCTGCTCAGGGTCCAGGGGCGAAGCCCCGGTAGGGGGTATGGGGGGCGAAGCTGACGGGAAATTGTTACAATGTAGTAACCATTTTACTTCTTTGGTAACTTTTAACGTAAATAACAATGGTTAAATGGAGGTCACGATATTTATGTGATAACCATGCAAAACTACATATACATTGTATACATACTAGACTCCCGTGACAAGTGCTCGAACAAAAAACACGGATTTTGGCTGTAAATATTAAATTAGTAAGTAATGGGAGAATTTTGTGTTATTTTAACTGATGAAAACCTTAAGGAGAATATTTTAAACAAAATTAAAATTAAGTTTACGTGTTGGTTTTAATGACAGCGAGTCAAAGACCACTGTCCAAATGGTGGAAATTGCGTAAGAAGGGACCAGTCCTCGACCACCTCAATATAAAAAAATTAATATTGTATTAATGACCTATTTTTCTACTTATTCTGTTCTATTTCTAACAATTACAACAACAAAAATTCTTTTCTAAATAAAAAATCTGTTCATATTCGACAAAAATAAAAGTCAACTATTTCGTGACACCGGAAATCACGGATTAACACGCGTTTTAGTGAACCGAAATTGATCAATTCACTTTTTCGTTACTAAGGCCAAGAACATGTTGCAATTGCTTTAATTAGGTTGTTTTGCAATCATTTTTAAGATGATTATATGTTTTTAGAATATTTCTAACTTTTCATGCGATGTTGTTTATTTTGGTATTCGTAAATGTTTCCCGATTCAAAATCCACAATTGCTTGAGGGATTTTGGTGAAGAAGTCTTCTTCTTTAGTTTAAGTCTAATATTGTCTTCGACAAAATTCAAACATATTTAACAACTTGGTAACCGGAAATATATAGACTATTCTAATAAATTTCCAGAATGGCCAATCTTCAAGTCTTTCAAATGTGCACAAAGTTATGTCAGGCATACAGTTGGGCATATCATATGTATTTATACATAATTTATATTCTGCAGCGTTACGTGTATTCAAATGTTGTGTTTTTTCTGACTGTTAAAAAATGTAAGTCAGATTATTTTTTGCATGCTTGAGCATGCAAGCATGCACGGGCGCTACGCCACCGGGAGCCAAACTGTATACAAACTCTGTTCCCCTGACCCAAAGGATGTTTCTGGCCAAATTTGGTTACAATCAAAGCAGAACTTTATGGCAAGTAGCAATTTAATGAATTTACCTCTATTTCCCCTATAGGGCCCCAACCCTCCTGCCCTCAGGCGTTCAGATCCAAATTTAATACAAACTCTGTTTCTCCTCCCCAAAGGATGTTTCAGGCAAAATTTGGTTAGAATCCATGCATAACTCTATTATTAGTAGCGATTTAAAGAATCTACCTCTATTTCCCCTATCGGGCCCCGTCCCGCCTGCCCCGGGGGTTCAGAGCTAAGCTTTATACAAACTCTGTTCTCCTTACCCAAAGGATGATTCTGGTCAAATTTGAAGACAATCCATGCAGAAATCTATGACAAGTAGCAATTTAAAGAATTTACCTCTATTTGCCCTATAGGGCCCCATCCCTCCTACCCCCAAGGTTTCAGATCAACAATTTGATAAAACTCTGTTCCCCTTCCCCCAAAGATGATTCTGGCCACATTTGGTTATGATCCATGCATAACTCTATAAATTGTAGCGATTTAAAGGATTTACCTTTATTTCCCCTATTGGACCCCGCACCTCCTGCCCCTTGGTGGTCAGAGCCAAATTTATACAAACTCTTTTTTCTTGACCCAAAGGATATTTCTGGCCAAGTTTGGTTAGAATTCATGCAGAACTCTATGACTAGTAGACATTTAAGGATGTACCTCTATTTTCCCTTTTGGGCCTCATCCCTCCTGCCCCCTCAAAGGATATTTCTAGCCAAATTTGGTTACAATTCATGCAGAACTCTATGACTAGTAGCAATTTAAAGGGTTTACCTCTATTTTCCCTATTGGGGCCCGCCCCTCCTGCCCCCGGGGGGTCAGAGCCAAAATTTATACAAACTCTGTTCACCTTCCTCCAAGTTTGGTTTGAACCATACAGAGCTCTATGACTAGTAGCGTTTTAAAGGAAATGTTGATGGACGGACGACGGATGGACGACGGACGGACGACGGACGGATGACGGACGCTGCGCCATGACATAAGCTCACCAGCCCTTCGGGCCAGGTGAGCTAAAAATATTGTGGATGAGGTGGGATTGGGGAGGGGGAGCGGGTGGAATTTGTTTTTTATTTTTAAAACTTTAAAACACCAATAAATGTATTGCTATGATCAGAAATAAGATAAACTGACTCAAATAGTATCATTTTTGTAATTAATCGCATTTGAGAAAATCTAATTATAAATAATACAATGCGTATTTAAAATATTTACAAAATCATTATTGCATTTCAAAATTATATAGCAAAGTATTTGAGCAAGTATATAATCCTGTGAACATAAGTAAAGATATTTATTGGTGTTTTAAAGTTTGAAAACTAATATTAATAATATTCTTTGCCTAAGTTTATAATATGCAAATATATTGCTCAATGCAATTGAATATAATGTAAATAGCATTTTATCTGGTATATTATGGCACCAGATGAACATCATTCTTGAATAATTGACATTTAACAAAATTAGGTCACTGTAACCTATTTTTTACGCGATGTTTTAATTTTCCAAAATGTTTTATTTCTAACAAATAAATGCATTATAATTCATAAAAGATTAGTAGAAAAATATAATTTGGTTCCAACAAAACTAGACAAAACAGAAATTTGCCCCTCCTAATTACCGACCCCCCGTCCCCCCATAACTCACAGGGGACTCCGACCTGACCTTAGTCATATGTCATATCATGATTTCCTATCCTCCGGGTATCTATAAACAAAAAATATTGCTGATTGGTCATGGCCACCAGAGGGCAAAAATTGACACTCTTCCTTTGTGTACATACATTGTATGCACGTTAATTATCGCTCTTCTTTTAACCAGGAAAGAGTGTGGTCTTCAATGAATTCAAATCTACTTCTAAAACCATACCGGAATGTGCATATATACCGCATGGATCTGTTCTGGGATAATAACTTGTGCATTTATGATATTGGGTATGGTATTTCTATTTCTTTCTATTTCTTTCATTGATTAAAAATAAACAGGATTCTCAAGAAATTCTAAATAATGATATGAGATTTGTTTAAACTTTATGCCAAAACTCAGTTATTCCTGTCCACTTGATAGACCCGTGTTTGAATTTTTTCTCACATACTTTCACGAAACATTATGAAAATGCAATCCTTAGAAACATTTCTTAAACACCGCACTCAAAGGAACGTTGCAGTGCGTCAAAAATTAATGACCTCGCTGACAAAAGGCACCGCATGTATTGATGACGTCACGTCATTGTCTAGCACGTGTGAGTTGTCTTTTCCCTACCCCGGTAAAAGACTAATAGAATCTTTCACCCTTTCGGGGTGAGACAGGAGAATCTCAACCCGAGGGGTAATATTCTTAAGTTGTCAAACACGAGGCTTTGCCGAGTGTTTGATAGCTTAAGAATCTTACCCCGAGGGTTGAGATCTCCTGTCTCTCCCCAAAGAGGGTGAATGATTCTTTTTCTTTTACCCTGTGCACCATTTTATGTCTCTAATAAACGTGTCACTTATGCAAGCGAGGATGACGTGACCTCAAAGAGTCGCCGTCTTCGTGACGTCATTTCATTGTTGTCGTGACGTTATAATACTATTACCGCGACGTCATGATACTATTGTCGTGACGTCATACCATTGTTGAGCACGTGCGAAGATTTCGTGTAGCCTGTCTTTACCTTAGGGTGAGATAGAAAAATCTCACACCGGTAAAACTGTTGATGTCCCTGTCTGGAGTAAGAGAAAGAGTTATCTTTTCCCTAGCAACCGTGGATATCCCTGTAAAGTATGGGAAAATAAGCAGTCCATCTGATGGATCCATCAATTTTGTTTACTCCAAATACAGTACTCCCATGCATATATAGAGAATACATGGTTAGTATCTTACAATACAAGGTTTATTTCGGTGCGAGACTTAGCATCAAAATAAAACTGTTTTGTAAGATACTAACCGTGTATTCTGTTTATCCTGCAACCATTATGGCATTCAAAACGAAAGCAAATTGACAGGTTTTTTTTATGCGGAGGTAAAGATTCATTCACTAAACCGAATGAGAGTGCATTCCTTTTTACTGTCGTGGGAAATAAATAAGCGCATTCACAAACAGTATCCGTAATTCTATTCAGTGTGATATATCACTGAAACAAAATGGAAACACTCAAAAAATAATCAAAATCCATTAAAGAATTACTTTACAATACATACTGCACCGCCATACGAGATTTTCGATATCGTAAAATGACGTCATTTTGTACATGGCTCTGTAAAACATGATATTATATTAAAGCTCTATTGGATAAAGATCATTGTTTTGTCAGGGATACAATATATTTTGTTTAAATTCTAAGAATATCTTGTAAAATCATTTAAGTTATATGTAATGGTGTAAACTAGGATTTTTTCATGACATAATGTACATCGATGTCTAACTTGACATTATTAGAATTTCATTATAATGTGATAAAATAACAGTCGATGATATTTGTACATATATACCAATGTAATATTTGTATAGTTTAGAAAACACAATGGCAGAAATAGTGCAGGTAGGTGAGAAACGGGGGATCGGATTGTAAAGCTCAGTGTATAGTGTGGATAATAGGAATGCCAGCTAGGAGTAGACTTAAAATGCTAAAAAGTTGAATAAATATGAAAGAGAACAATAGAATGGACTTGTAACCTGATTTTTATTATAATTATCATATAAAGTTTTGTTGAATTATACGTTTTTTTGAAAATACTTATTTGCTTCCATCATAGTTATAAATTGTAATAAATGTCAACTATCGGTACGTTGGGGGAGAAGGGATGTCAGATGAAAGAAGACTTGTCTAGTACCCTTATCAGGGAAAGTACGTAACATACGTGACCTAACAGTTTAACGTCATTAATCAGTGCACTCTGGCTAGGTCTCCCTAAATCTCAACCTAAAACAGTCATCAAGTAGATAAGACCGTCGAATGAGAAATAAATGCCACTATGAATAAGGGGCAAATCCAACCCAGACCGTCTCGGAGAGACCCGACCGGTGGCCTATGCACCGGTAGCATGCATATCAAGGTGGTTTTTTTCTCCTGCAACGATGGCTGGTTGAATTAAGTTTTTTTTATATAATGCATATAAATATTTTAAAGGACCACTACCTTTCCGAAACGGCTTTTAATTTTAAAATAGGAATGTAAAACGAGATCAAGAATTTTATAGAGTCGCAGAAGTTATTAACTATACGTTTACTAGTACACTTATCATCACCTTCAGAACTGTTTAATTAGAATAAATAAAATGTTAATTTTCATAACGCGGGTCGTTTTATGTTTCCCGCCGTCGTCCTAAATGCCGCGCGGTGTAGTTGACTATCACTGCGCCAGACGGCAAAACAGCGAAATGAATCTCCACTGTTATCGTATATTAGACAGGAAATCTTGCATATGTTTGGTGTTGTAACCTCATCTTAAGCCATCGATATATATTTTCTTTTGTTATTAATGTTTTTAAGAAACCTTTAAATTTTCCTCCGGAAAGGTAGTGGGCCTTTAAGACTCTGATAGTTTACCATTTCCAAAGATGATTTATGGTGTGCGCCGCACTCAGCTGCGTTGAATTATACTTTTTGTCTTATTATATTACTTATTAATGGGGTTACGCATCGTATTTCCGTGGGAGAAGGAAAACTTTGAATTGCTAGGTATTGTTTTTGGTGTAAATCTCCATGAAATGCCAAAACTGAACTTTGACAGAAAAACTGATCAGACTAAAATCTTTGTTAAAAGTATGGAAAAGACGATCTTTAACACCTATAGGGAATATTTAAATTATCAAATCCCTACTTATCTCACAATTCAACCATCTTTTTATATCTCTACCCAATCCTGGTAATAAATTTATAAGCAAACTCATTTCGGTATTATTTGCCTATTTATGGAATTGGAAACCTGACAAAATTAAGAGGGAGACAATCACACAAAACTATGCAAATGGAGGATTGAAAATGATAAATGTTTTAAAGTTTACAAATTCTCTTAACATTACAAACATGTAGGTGAGAATACTCTATCTTACTAAAGAGAAATGGCAGATAATTCTTAAAACTTTTATCAACATTGATCTTTTCTCAAATTGCGGTTAGGAATACACAAAGATGCATGAAAATACATATATAAATATAAATTCTGGATTTCTTAAATCGTGGTATGTGTTAAGCTCAAAATATAACGAGAAAATCCTTCAGGCAACATTTTGATAGCTCCCATTTGGTATAACAGTGATATTAAAGTCTAAATGCGTTCATTGGCCTTCCAAAAGTTCTCATATATCAATACGACGGTCAAGTTCTGCTTACGTTTCCCAGTTCTGACCATTAAAAGAAAGAAAAGTTGAAAGCATTGAAAGCGAGGCTGCGTGGAAATGTAACCACGGACATAGTCAGCCGGGAGGACGTTTTAGGATTCCTATACTTTGAATTAATATCTTCGTACGCAGATAGATTCTGACGAGAGATTTTATTTTTTCTATTTCATAAGAAATTGTACTGGATACATTCACACCATTTTTACAGACTTTAGTCATCCTTGCCCGACTGTTCACTTTAAAGTAGATAGAAGGATCATTTTTAGTAGCTATAGCTAGTACACTAATCAGGGGGATAGCACACACGATTGTCCAGAGTCATTAATCAATCACCAAGGTCTCTCAATATGCTTACAAATGAACATTAAACATTAAAAGTAATGCAAGACGCAAATGGATACTGTAAATATTTATATATGTGGTGAAATGAAATATTACTTGAGGAAATAAAAGAATAATAGAAAGTAACGGTATGTTTATAATTTTGTCGAAAACACTGTTCAGGTTTAAATTATAATTAGACAGTCATAATGCATTTTGTATAGTCTATATAGTGAAAAGTAGAGAGCAACACTATACAGCTTTGTGAAATCAAGACAGGTAAGAAATAAATCTAACATTTCACATTACACATTTGCTGTTCTTTATTGATTCATGTATAAAACCAATAGGTGAATTAGTGATATGAAGTAATATATAGAAAATTAATTACATTTGTTTTTACATTTTTGAGAATAAAATAAGACAATAATAGAGCAGTTACACAAAAGCCATAGTCAGGATTGTACATCTTGTGACATAAGTAAGAGAAGCACTGAAAACTGTTAATCGATCACGATATTGTACAATCCTCGATCCTCCGGGCCTACGCTTGTTTCGGTACTTCCCGACCTATACATAAAAAATAGTCGAAATATTCTACTGAAATACAGTCTGGCTATGTCCTATATACTTGCACAATAACGAACAAACCATGAACAGGTGATTTTTAATTAGAATAAAAACTACAATTCCGTCTCTAAGTTTGACATTTGCGAGTTTATCTGGGTTTAGGTTCTGTTAATTTAACGTCCAATTAACAGCCAGGGTCATGTAAGGACATGCCAGGTTTGTTGATGGAGGAAAGCCGGAGTACCCGGAGAAAAACTACCGAACAGCGGTCAGTTCCTTGCAATAGCCCCATTCGGGATTCGAACTTGCGATCTAGAGGTGGAGGGCTTGTGGTCATATGTCGTGACATGTTAACCACTCGGCCATCGCGTCAATACCGCCAGTTTATCACCAGTGCATGGTGTGTACATGGTTACACTACAACAGAGATATGGGATAGGGCTCTCGTTTAATCTATGGCTGTTTTGTTACATAACCTAGATACTGACACAGATGATTACATGAACAGGTATAAAAAATATGACCATCCATGTTTGCAAATTATTCATTGAGCAACGCTGAATTGAGCAATGATGCATTAAACATTCGCATATATATTCATTGTGTGTGAATCACGACATCAATGATGCGTCTCAAAGGAAAGAAAGCATATGCATGTTTATGGTGACAGATAAATGGGCTTAGAGTTAACTATGGCTGACTTTTTAAGAAGTTTTATGTCCATGATCATGTTCGGTTCCCTATTAAGCCCCCCTCCTTTGGTACAACTTTGTGCGGCTTAGGTACAAATGTACTAATGACGGCAAATGAATATGGTAGTCGTGACTACATCACGTTCATTTCAAGAAAGTTTCACCAACATTTTCAATATGACTGTCATCTTGGACTTCGAATCGACCCCCCCCAAAAAAAGAAAAAGAATATGTAAATATATAACAATACTTGCTCAAGACCATGCCAGGATCAGTTTCAGATAAATAGCACTGGCAGATATTGAGAAGTTAAACATGGCTGCTTTCTTAAACTTCGCATCGACCTGAAAACAACAAAACTTTGTCATTACCTTTATACAACTGTGGTGGGATGTTGTGACACCGCCGACGTCCTCAGCCAAGACCATCCCTCATTGGTCACAGTGATGAGCAGTCACTGCGTGCGCATCGATGGTGGGTGTCCAGCTGTGATTGCGCAAACACGGTATCACTAGACATCAGTCTGGACTTTTTTAATTCATTTTTAAGATAACACAATTTACATGTCGTTGCCTATCTTCTGTTTACAGACGAAGACTTGTTGTTACGTAATACATATATATATATAGCGTACCGGTGTAATATTAGTTGTTAGGGAAGACTAATCATGATATGTATGGAAACCACCGCCTGCAATATAAATGTATTATTTATTGAACAGTGTTATGTTTATCAAGACGTACATAGCTCTTTAGTAAAAAAACACTCCGCGGCAGTAAGTTGAAAGTCCTAGTGAAAGCAGCAAGAATGCGACAGGAAGACGACTTAATAGATTTAACAAAGAAGACATAAAACGTCGGATACCGAAATCAAGACGTCTGTAAAAGAAATGATGAATACTACAATTGTACCGGGATCTCGAAAAGAAGTCGTGATTTTTCTATGTTAATGACTGGTACATTAATAGAATCTTAATGTCGACCCACACTTTTGGTAACATGTAAATTAAGCAATGATTAATACAGTACTCGTTTAACCAAAAGTCCAATTTCAGTACAATATATTAATTGTAAAGCTCACTTGATGTAATCACTGTCCTTTTCAGATCTGGTAAATAATCGGCTGCACCATTAATCATGGTCAGATGTCAATAAATCAGGATAGAGATTATTTGATGTGGCACATATTTCTATCTACATCAATTCATCATTCTGTGCTCTCATTGCTTTAACTTTATAAGTTAACTATTGTACTTTGTATCGTTACTGTCATGAACTCCTTTATTGGAATCGTTCAGAATGCAAGAACGACCTGTGGAAGATAAAATCCATGAAAATCACACACTGTCATCTCCAATCAACGTGTGTGTATGGGGTCTTCTGTAAACTCCAGTCGTGTACAGTGTGCGTTGGCAGAGACGCAAGAAGCTTCCCGCCCGGGAAGATACCGTTGGTGATATGACCAGGTTCTAGCTGCTACCATTAGAGAAAGAGCCGTTATAGAGAAATGCATTCTCAGGACCAACCTGGGGATGAGAGCTGATATCTGCTACAGAATGCACTTCACTGAAACCAGAAATAATGCATGATCGAAGCAGCTCTGAAAGGTCTTCGTGATAGGAGAGAATGTGTCATGGGAAAAATATGCGAGTTAGCACATGGCGACCAATTATTAAGAGATGGCATTGCGGGAGAAGAAATTGGTGAAACACCTGTATTTGTTCCCGATCGAGCCTGATACGGAATGTTTTCCTAAACAATTGATGTACAAACGTAAAAAATATTCCAAAACGTCATAATAATAGAGGAGAGCAGCTGTAAATGAAATGAGGAGAAAACATGGTGGTTTGTGGTGCAAACATCGACCTCACATGATAGCCGAAATTGATATCACCTATTGACCGTGCAACCAGAGGACACCGTAGAGAAAGAGGGTGGATACTGACGAAAACGAAGGTCATGACGACGCTGTCCGCATCAACAACAGAAAAATGTTTAAAATTATCGCCATTATTGTCATCAATACGACTTCTGTATAACTTACTTTCAATGCTACATGTAGGTGTAATTGTAGGGTCTCCCGACATTGGTTTTTTATCTATACAATAGCCACGTTATAGACCGTCTGTCTTTGTAATATTCATTAGGTCATCTAACCCGAAGGGTCAAGATGACCTATAGTCGTCATATTTCGTCCGTCGTCGTCCGCCGTGCTCCGTGCGTGAACTTTTCAAATTTTGAACTTCTTCTCAAGTTCTACCAGTGCGATTTAGCTGAAACTTACATGAAATGATCCCGACATGGTCCCGAAAAAATGTTGTTGTTTTGCGGGTAGATCCGAAATCCAAGATGGCCGCCACAGCCGCCATTTTGAAAACACATTTTGCACCTCTTCTCAAGTTCTACCGGTGCAATTTGGCTGAAACTTACATGAAATGATCCTGACATGGTCCCGACAATGTGTTGTTATTTTTCGGGTTGATCCGAAATCCAAGATGGCCGCCACAGCCGCCATCTTGATAACACATTTGGAACTTTTCCTCAATTTCTACCGGTGCGATTTGGCTGAAACTTGCATGAAATGATCCTGACATTGTCCCGACAAAGTGTTGTTATTTTTCGTGCTGATCCTTAATCCAAGATGGTCGTCATAGCTGCCATCTTGAAAACACATTTTGAACTTCTTTCTAAGTTTTACCGGTAATATTTGGCTGAAACTTGCATGAAATGATCCTGACATTGTCCCGACAAAGTGTTGTTACATCTCTGGTTGATCCCAAATCGAAAATGGCTACCATGACACTATATCTGATTAATTACCTATTATTATTGCCAAGGTAGTACATGTAAGACAGAGGACCGTTAAGGTCATTTGGCCTCTTGTATTTATTTCAGCTCTGGTTTTGGTCTCAATATTGCCAACGCCACAAAAATCAATTAAGCAAAAACGTTTATTTTTTTTGCTTACTTTACTCGGGGATGTTGCAAATTAATGAAATACAAAAATATGACGGATATACCAACAGATCACAAACGAAATGCAATTTGAACACCATGCCGTCTGTTTGTGCTGGGCAAAAATGGATACGAGGTGGCAATGTTGTCAAAGTTAAACAGAACCTTCATCTGTAATTTGATTCTATAAGGAATTCTTCAGATATAACCACCAAAGAAAGATTTATGTCTAACAATTGAAAGATGGATTTTTTTTTTCTGATTTTCAAACATATACCATCAAAATCCAGGACGGCAGCCAGTCGGTCACATTGAAGACTGATGTCTCCCAAAATGCAATATGCACAACAACAGCCCAAGGGGAACATACATATGAAATTTGAGAAAGATCTCTTCAGTACTTTCTGAGAAATAGCGGTAACAATCATCAACTACTAAAATCCAAGATGGCTGCCTGGCGGCCATATTGATTTTCTGATCAGCCTGAAAATCAGCATGAGACTCCTTGGGACCAAAGGAAACATGTATAACCCTGGTCAATACTTTTCGCAATATATTGCTCGGCTAGAAAGAACTTCTCTTTAGCTCGATCGATTGGGCGTCAGACTAGTAATCCAGAGGTCCAAAGTTCAATACCTGACCGAAACCGAGTGCTCTACCGACTGATGATTGACCCAGTGCAATCCCGCCACACTCTTCCCTCAATTCTCAAAGTCTTCGTCTTCGAAGACATACGAGACCCTTCCAAACACTACCAGCGTGGGTTATTTAGATAGGCTCCAATTCTGTAACAGGAGAGGAGAACATGTAGTGACCAGACCTCTGAACACTAGCCAAGTGCTCTACCAATTGAGCTACCTGGTCACCGATAATCGACCCTATCCAATCCCGCCTCACTCCTCCCTCCTTTCTCGAAGACATACGAGACCCTTCCAAACACCACCAACATGGGCTATTTAGTTGGGCGCCAATTCTGTAAAAGGAGAGGAGAAAAAGTAGTGGCCAGACCGGGATTCGTTCCCAATCATATGTAAAATTTGAGAAATATCCGTGGAGTATTTCTCAATAAATAGCGTTTACAAGCATTGTTTATGCATGGACAACGATGAAAGTCGATTTGAATAGCCCACCATCTGATGATGTTGGGCTAAAAATTAACAACATATTCTATAATCAGCTAAAAATGATTTATTCAATAAAAATATTAAAATAAAAATCAATAATATCACAATCATATGTATGTTTAATATTTTTCTCACATTCCTAAATAAATAACACAAATCATACCGCATAAATAATTATATAGACAAAGGAAGATTTATCACAGCAATTATCAATTATTACAATAATTATACCATATTCCCCATTAATTAATATTTATCAAATTAAAATGCTATAGTTTACTAATTTTGAAACACAGGATGGTTCATTGTAATACAATACAACAAATAATGTGTGTAAGTAATATACCAGATTCGTTTTTTAGCATTGATTGTCATCATCATTTTATATATCATTTTTTATTGCATACAAGTTATTTTAAAGTGCATATCATTCTATCACCTGAATAAATGACTTTGTTATTCACAAGATTATCTTACAATTTATCACAAAATTATCTGATCACATGATATTTTCATCACATAATTTGCTAACAACATAACAAAAAATCAATTTTCATTAATAATTGGATATATGACACAAGATGTAATGTTAACAAGAGGCCCAAAGGGCCTTAACGGTCATCTGACTACCTTGGCAATAGTAAAATTAATTATATATGGTGTGACTTTGTCAGGACCATGTTAGGATTATTTTCAATTTCTTTCAACAAATTTTATTTCAAACAAAATAGCTGTGGCGGCCATCTTGGATTTCGGATTGACCCGAAAAATAACAACACTTTGTCGGAACCATGTCAGGATCATATCATGCAAGTTTTGGCCAAATCACACCGGTAGAACTTGAGAAGAAATTTAAAATGTGTTTTCAAGATGGCAGCTGTGGTGGCCATCTTGGATTACGGATCGACCTGAAAAATAACAAAACTTTGTCAGGACCATGTCAGGATCATTTCATGCTGTGGCGACCATCTTGGATTTCAGATCGACCCGAAAAATAACAACACTTTGTTCGGTCCATGTCAGAATCATTCCATGCAAGTTTCAGCCAAATCGCACCGGTAGAACTTGAGAAGAAGTTCAAAATGTGTATTCAAGATAGCGGCTGTGGCGGCCATCTTGGATTTCGGATCGACGCGAAAAATAACATTACTCTGTCAGGACCATGTCAGGATCATTTCATGCAAGAATCTGCCAAATCGCATTGGTAGAGCTTGAGAAGAAGTTCAAAATGTGTTTTCAAGATGGCAGCTGTGGAAGCCATCTTGGATTACGGATCGACCTGAAAAATAACAAAACTTTGTCAGGACCATGTCAGGATCATTTCATGCAAGTTTCAGCCAAATTGCACCGGTAGAACTTGAGAAGAAGTTCAAAATGTGTTTTCAAGATGGTGGCTGTGGCGGCCATCTTGGATTTCAGATCGACGCAAAATATAACAACACTTTGTAAGGACCATGTCAGGATCATTCCATGCAAGAATCTGCCAAATCGCACCGGTAGAGCTTGAGAAGAAGTTCAAAATGTGTTTTCAAGATGGCGGCTGTAGCGGCCATCTTGGATTTTGG
This sequence comes from Argopecten irradians irradians, assembly GCA_004382745.1. Classification (NCBI taxonomy): domain Eukaryota; kingdom Metazoa; phylum Mollusca; class Bivalvia; order Pectinida; family Pectinidae; genus Argopecten; species Argopecten irradians. The sequence goes on along the minus strand of SAYR01052728.1, from coordinate 1,037,158 downwards.
ATCGACGCGAAAAAATAACAAGACTTTGTCAGGACCATGTCAGGATCATTTCATGCAAGAATCTGCCTAATCGCAATTGGTAGAGCTTGAGAAGAAGTTCAAAATGTGTTTTCAACATGGCGGCTGTAGCGGCCATCTTGGATTTCGGATCGATGCGAAAAATAGCAATACTTTGTCAAGACCATGTCAGGATCATTTCATGCAAGAATCTGCCAAATCGCATTGGTAGAACTTGAGAAGAAGTTCAAAATGTGTTTTCAAGATGGCGGCTGTGGCGGCCATCTTGGATTTCGGATTGAGCCGAAAAACAACAACACTTTGTCGGGACTGTGTCAGGATCATTTCATGTAAGTTTCATCTAAATTGCACTGGTAGAGCTTGTGATGACGTTCAAAATGTGAAAAGTTAACGCAGGGCGCACGGCGCACAGCGGACGGCAGACGACGACAGACGGAACATGACGACTATAGGTCATCCTGATCCTTCGGGTCAGATGACCTAAAAAGTGTCTCATTGTGTAAACGTCAACTATTGTTGAAGTAGAATGATTCACACAATAATGTTTAACAAAGCCTTATATATAGATAACTCATCATAACTATGGCACTGTTAATCTCTACCAGTAAAATGTTTTGACAAAATACAAGTTTTCTTTAAAATTAATTACCAGATTTTAACAGCCAACATAATACAAGTATGGAATCGCCAGTCAAAACTTCATATGGATATAGAGTATATTGTATATAAGTTAAGTGCTGTACTTGCATCATAGAAAAATAATTTAAACGTTTTCGTTAAGAGGAATCTTTTCTCTGATTTTTAAACTTCAACTATCAAAATCCAAGATAGCTGCCTGTCGGCCATCTTGTTGAGCGATTGGTCCATAAAGCAATACCAGGTATGCAAAAGTAGGACCCTAGGGGAACATACATATGAAAATTGAGAGATCCCTTTATACTTTCTAAGAAATAGCAGAAACAAAAATTGTTATTTAGATGGACAGACACACAAACGGATAAAACTTTTACCTCTGGAGAGGACCTATATAGGCTTTGCCTGTTGTCCAATCCATTTGGCATTACATTAATATATTATCTTTCTCTGTGATTCATGTATATCTTGTATTTGTTAATAAAATATTTTGAAATAAATAAAACTTTTATGTAACAGTCACTTAAAAGTATACAGTCAGATGATGATAGGAAAAAATAGTATCACTCATCTGATGATGGGGGCCAAAAAAAAAGTGCAATTTTTTTGCAATATACTATAGTAACATGTAATAAACAATGTATATAAAGCTTTGAAAAAAAATATCTTAAAGAATAATGCTTTTTCTATTTTCCCATTGTATTAACAATATGTCAAAGTCAACATTTCTATTAATGCACACGTTTGTGGTTGGGTATTTGGGTTTAATTTTGATTACCTGACATGAAAAGGTCGGAGGTCACCTGCTCAACACTGGTTTTCTCTACGTACCACAGTTTCCCTCCACATTAAAACCCCTGCACGCTAATATCAAGGATTATAGCGATGGTTTTATATCAGTGTAGAACATTTTTTAATATCCATTAGTTGTAAGTCCCATCTGATTGTAAGGTGACTACCCGATTCTCCTTTCTTGCTTTTTCAGCAGCAAACACCAGCAAATGTCCAGTCAAACTTTCATCTGGACCAGTCAAAATATCTGCTGGATTCTCATTCTGTCAAACAAAAACAAGTATTCTGGCTAAAGTACGTATTACATGTCCCCTACAGGTCTGCCAATCCCCACAAGCTGTGGCCTTAACCTTGATCTAAAACTAATTATCCTTTGTGTTAATTAGGAAGGTCAATGAAGAAAGGGAGCCACTTGGGTGCAGACATTGATTTTCTAAAATTAGCAATGGTGACCTTAACACTCACCTGGTAATTATGTAACTCTACTATTTCCTCGATTCTTCGAAAATATATCTGTTGGTGCTGGGATGATGCTGGGGGAGACAGATCATCTTATCTATATATCATACTTGCCAACCTTTCAATAAAATTCTCACGGGGATAAAGTGCATGAATAACATGTCCCAGCAAAACCATGTGCATGAGCACATGTACAGCCCGCATGATTCAAGTTTAGCATTAGATAAAGGGCAGATGATATTAATCCATTTATTAAAGAAAAGGTTGCAGTTTCTTTTTTTTTCAAATATTAGGCCTATATCTGTATATTATGTTTTTATTGTTGTACATGAAAATTAAGTCATTTATGTCTTAGACATTTCCAGACCTAAATGTTGGAGAAATATCTTCGTTACAGTTTACAATCATTTAAAGCAATGCTTGTTTGACCTAACATAACTTACAGTTATACTGCTGACAAATGAATGTATACAATGAAAGTCGGCTCCTCCATGTCCACTCATTCCTTTCTGCATAATGGCATCTGCTCGATATTCATCTAAAACAGAAAAGATCTGGTGATGTAGTGGTTAAGTTGGCACAGACATGAAGAGGTCAAGGGTCACGTGCCTGATCATGTGGGTTTTCTTGATCCTCACATACTTACATCGAGGCCATTTAAACTTCTATTTCAATCGATGTTAAATGAACAAAGTTTATCAACTGAATGATGAGGGTTTTATTTCTTTGCTTTTCTTTTCTTTTAATTAAAACATTATTTTTTTACCACAGAAACACTACATATATTATAATCCATGTGATTTTCAAATTTTCAAAGAAGATAATATGCATATGCCAAAATTCCAAGAGTATACAACTCTTCAGACATATTTCTATCTGTCTTCAGTTATTATTTGGTTTACTCAAATTTTAAAGTTGCTCCATCGCTGACAAATGGTATTTTTTCGCATTCAAAAACAGGAGCAGACTATTTAGTATTTTTCTTCAGTTACACACGTTGCTTACTTAACACCATTACTGCCATTGAAAAGTTTGAGTTTCTAATTTTACTTCAAGTTGATAAAAATTAAAAAAATAATTAACTGCATCCTGAAAAAAACATGTCATGGAATGAAGTGTTGATTGCACATGCACCAAAGGCAAAATAAATGATTTTATATTATTTTTTGTATTAATTAGACATATATATACACGAATAATTCAATGTTGCTTGTTACGAGCATTTTCAACGTCGCTTCTGATTGGCTGAGATGACGGCGTAATAATTTCATAGACAAAAGAGTCCCAAAATGAATTTTAAATGTTAAAGAGATTATCTTTAGTAAATTGAATTATAAGGATTAATTTGAATAGATTTTTTATGTTATGGAGATATAACACAAAAATCTGAGTGTACTCTCATCATAAACCGCTTCGCTGTTTATTTAGAGTACACTCAGATTTTTGTGTTATATCTCCATAACATAAAAAATCTATTCAAGTTAATCCTTAATTAAACACCAATTCTTGTTCAAATTATGAATATATCATTTAAGCTCTGTCAGTGCTGAAGCATCATTAAACAATCATAGAAAATGCCCGCAATATGAAAATGGTGTTTGCGCAACTTTGTGGAACTAAAAATGTTGTCATTATACGTATACATATCTATGAACTTACGCGTCTGTTCAGTGACAAAGTTGGAATATTTAATGATGGGAGAGCCAGTGGCCACACAAGACAGTTGTCCCTGTCAGAGAGAGAAGGATTGCATTTTTTTTCAAAATTGATGGAGTTATTGCAATTTTTAAGATACCATAGTTACTTTTCCATATCAATACACCACACCAAAAATTTACATCATGATGAAAAAGACAGCAAAAATGAATACATATAATTATCAAATATAATGTTCTAAGAAACATTACATGCTTTAATCCGGGCCATCGAAAGAGATTTGTATAAGTTGTATAACTTGTTAACAATCGATTTAAAATAAATTAAGTTTATAATAAATATAATGACCAAAAACATTGAATCAAACTGTTGATAATCATAACGCACCTTGGTGCCGTAAATCTTGACCTCTCGTGTACAGACCGATTGGGTGAATGCCATCATGGTCAGTGTGGCCGTAGCTCCGCCCTCAAACTGCATATTGACCACCTACAACCAAGGTTAAGAATTTCAGGTCGTAATCAATAGGTTTTGATGTTTACGGATTAATATGACAGCTAGATGGACCTAGAGAAGGACAAGCAGATGGGCAAAGTTAGCTAATAATGCTTGTAACAAAATAGGTCTCAGAATGCCTCCTTTTCCCTAACATATATTAGTCTAGGTAAATAGACATTAATTTAGCCCCAAGCACTTTCCAAATTGCTGGAAAGCACTTGGGCCTAAAGTCAGTAGCAATATTGCTAACCTAGCTTTCTTAGAGTTAATTTCCCAGAATAAGCAAAAGCAAAAAAAAAACAAGATGTTTTAGTTAATGGCTATAACTCCTGATCATAGTATGTATAAATTAATTCAACTGTTCAGTACATCAAGACAAAAATACATATAAAATTATTTGTTTTGCTTTTGGTACATGCACAATCAATTTTGCATTTAATATAGGGCTTAGTGCGATGGAATTTTTTTTCGGATGCAATTATAATTAATTATTTTTTGATATTTCTATCTTGAAGTAAAATGAGAAGCTCAAACTTTTCAATAGTGGTAATGGTGTAAAGTAGGTAATTTTTGTAACTGAAAAATAATATTAATTTGAGTTCCTGTTTTTGATAGAGAAAAATACCATTCGTAAGTGGTGGAGCATCTGTCAGAAAATCTGAATTTGTTATTGCATACATGTAGATATAAAGCATGACAGATGTACAAATTACAAGACCCACAAACATACCTGGTTTGACATGACGTCATTGTCGTTGTCATATACACAAACTCCGTACGGTCCAGTTTTCAGGGCTGTTGTCACACTCTCTATCGTCGGTTCTTCAGTGATCACGCAGACAGGCCACCCAGTATTGAACTTAAAAATCATAACACTCAGAATTTTGATTGTTGTACAGAACAAGCAAGAATTAATTAATTTTCTCTAATAATAAATATACCACTTATTGAACACCTATATATTATATTTATTCCTACCATCAATGACCTTTAATTTACATAATTACACTAATCTTATTATAAGTAATATGGTTCAAATTATTCTGCAGGTTTGTTTTTGAAAGTTTGATTTAACCTTCTATTAACAAACAGGGTCATTTGAGGACCTGCCAGGTTTAGGTTGAGGAAAGCCTGAGTACTACGTAGAGAATATTGCACAACCTGCAATCAGTACCCCACATGGGATTCAAACATTTTGCCACCAAGATGTGCCTCTGTCGGAACATCTTAACCATACTGTTCTATCGTCCCTCAGCATTGATAATCTACACAAAGGCTTCAATGAATATACATACCCAGCCTATATATACCTTTCCTCCAGGTACGAAATAGTTCCTATGTGTCCTAGTGGAGCACTGCCTCAGAAAATAACTCCGTCAAACTTTCCTATACTTTCTTATACATGCATTTATATATTTCTTTGTACAAAACAAACATAAAGACCATTCTTCATATCTATCGTAACGATCACAAGACGTCGATTCCACAATTTGTAGACTTGTCGTATAAATTCCCTTCGAAAAGACCTTTATAAGCATATGTAAAGAAAATAATGTCTCACTGTGAATTTGATATTTTCTGCGGTTGAGTTTTATTGCCTAGTAGGTAAGTGATATAAAACAATAAAATGCAAACAAACATTTCAAAAATGTTTCCCATGATCATAACTTTGCTCCATTAGCAGTAATAGGCACCAATTATAGCTCTAAAGACGACACCATTTCTGTCTAAAAGTCTTTCGAGCTACCATATTGCAGCTACACAAAGGCAACCAAACAACACTTCAGACAAATAGAAGCATAGTAGATCATAACCTGTTTGACCTCGTCCAGATAGATCCTTTTAGCCGAGTATGGACACTTGGACTCAATGCTAGATGGACAGTCCATACAGCGACTGGCTGATCCTGGGGGCTGGTAATAAATGTAAAATAATATTATCATAAGCAAATAATTATTTTCTAGGTTTGAATCAACGCTGTATATCAAATCATCCATGTCATTTTTTTTTTTTTACATAATTTCACATTTTATCATGATTCATATACCTATCGTGCTACAGACAAATTATCAGTTGCCAGCATATCAATTAGGGCCCACTAGCCCCCTGATTTTGTGTTACAGAGGGCCCACTGGCCCCCTGATTTTGTGTTACAGAGGGCCCACTGGCCCCATGATTTTGTGTTACAGAGGGCCCACTGATTTTGTGTTACAGAGGGCCCACTGACCACCTGATTTTTTGTTACAGAGGGTCCACTGATCCCCTGATTTTATGTTACAGAGGGCCCACTGACCCATCGATTTTATGTTACAGAGGGCCCACTGGCCCCCTGATTTTATGTTACAGAGGGCCCACTCACCCCCTGATTTTTTGTTACAGAGGGCCCACTGACCCCCTGATTTTTTGTTACAGAGGGTCCACTGACCCCCTGATTTTGTGTTACAGAGGGCCCACTGACCCCCTGATTTTGTGTTACAGAGGGCCCACTGACCCCCTGATTTTATGTTACAGAGGGCCCACTGACCCATCGATTTTATGTTACAGAGGGCCCACTGGCCCCCTGATTTTATGTTACAGAGGGCCCACTCACCCCCTGATTTTATGTTACAGAGGGCCCACTCACCCCCTGATTTTTTGCCTGTTTATATAATTTCGCTGTAATACAATATCATTTGTTTCATTTATTTGTGAAAATAAACCTATATATGAACAATGCACTTTTAGACAAAATAATCGATTAGTTAGATGTCCGGATTTTGAGCCCCGATAATTTTGCCAGGGGCCTCCAGTGGACTCCATTTTCAATGAAGCTAGTATCTAAGTCTGAGTTTGAATCATTCTGCCATTCAATAGTCTTTATATATAGGCCTTGAGCAGGACCAAGGCAATTACATTAACAGGCAATAGAAACGCAGAACAATTCAGATTACGTTCCACTTTGATTAATGGTAAACTGTATAAAAACCAGAGGCCCAATAGGCCTTCATGGTTACCTGAGTGCTGACACAGAAAGAGCATTGCAAAGTTGGTTAAAATCTGTTAAAGGATGTACGAATTAAAATCTATTTTAAATTTGAACATTCATATCAGAATTTCTATTCTTTGTTTTTTCATTGATACCTAGTTACTGTATTATGTAACGATAAAAAATTAAGGATCTATTAGTTTAACATCCTTTCAAAAGCAAGGGTCATTTAAGGATGTGCCAGTTTTGTTAATGGAAGAAAGCTGGAGTACCCGGAGAAAAACCACTGCCCAGCGGCCAGTTCCTGGTAACTGCACCACATGGGATTCAAACTTTTTTTTATCTGTGAAGTATTGGTTACACCGTTTCTGGAATTTTTATTTTAAATGGTCAAAGTAAAATCTATTTCCTTTTGGTCCCCCGGTGTCAGCCAGGGAAATACTGTCAACCAGGGTTTAACTGCCATCTCATTCTGATAATTCTTACAACATTGAATAATTCGCAAAAATGTGTTTTCCCTATATAAACTACAGTAAATTTGTCCCCAATCCCAGTGGGAAACATGATTCCCCAGAGTCTTATAGAGTATAATTCTCAATTTTTCTAAAGGACTTAAAGACCTTTCCATCTATAAAGAGTATTTGATTCAACCATTTCAGGAATTTCAGAAGAATATTTTTGAAGTTTTAGCCTACACCGTATTTGACCCCTTTTGGCCCCAATCCTCAGGCCCATGGGGGTCAGTCAGGGAAAATTTGGTAATAGCATTCAATGGCCATCTCATACTGATAATTCTGACGACATTTGACTCATTTCCTATTACAAATGACCAAAAAATGCTCAAAAATGTGTTTCCTTATATAAACTATAGTATAGTAAACTTGACCCTCTCCCAAGGGGAAAACGTGATTCTCCAGGGTCATATAGAGTATAATTCACAATTTTTGTAAAGGACCTTAAGACCTTTCATTCCAGGAAGAGTATTTGATTCTACCATTTCCGGAAATTTATGACTTGGCCCCACCTCTCAGGCCCCTGGGGGGCTGGGACCTTATAATTCACAATTGTAGTTGACCTTTGGCCATGGAAGGTTTCTGCAAAATTTCAACAATTTAAAAAAAAACAAATAAACAAACATTTCTTTATTTGGTTCAGTGGTTCTGGAGAAGAAGTAGAATATGTTTATTGTTTATCATCGCACTACGGACAACAGACAACGCACGACAAAAGGCGATTAGAATAGGTCACTTGAGACTTCGTCTCAGATGACCTAAAAATTGCAATCCTTTCACCAAAGCCAGCTCAAAATCAAACATCATGCAGGTAAGAAGACCTCTTGCTTATTGAGAAAATGCCATTTGCCAATTAAGCATATGTGACCTTAATTGTCTGAATAACTAAGACATGCTTATATTGATTTTGAACAAACAATGTCGCCTTTCATCCCATCCAAAAGCCCATGCTTTTATGAAAAGGACTATAATTGAACCTTATCTGCTTAACCATGCACCATCAGTCCGTACTCAGCAGAAACATGCACTGCCTATGAAGAAGGCAGATAATCTTTATTATAAAGGGAGATAATCTAACCTTATCTGCAACATTAAAGTGACTCAGACAGCCAAAAGAAGATATACTGTGGCATTTCTTTCCAACCATCCAATAATGAATTAGGTCCAAGTCATGACAACATTTTTGTAAGAGTGCTGGCGAACTTTCATCCTCTCTCTTCCAGTTGCCTCTCACAAATGAATGGGCAAAGTGCCAGAACCCTACCTACAACAGTTTACACTGAGTTATTGCCCTTGCTTTTTAATATTGTTTTTTTTTTTTTGTACTCTTTACTCCTTAGATGACACTGAAACACCTCTAAATATGCATCTCATAATCTGACTGACTGAACGTTTTTTTTCCTCTGACCGATGTTGAGTAAAAATGCCGCGAGGCGATTTAACATTTAACTTTTTTGAATCTAGAGATATCGATGGTAATTCAGCGTGACAATGTACCATTAGTTTATAAGGCTTTCTGGAAATATTTGTCATGTAACATATGTACAGCCAGCACAGATTTCTGAGACACACGTGGACGGCGTTCATCGTGTTATCTGGAAGTACAGAGTTATCTCACCTTGTCCTTCTTATTGAAGTGACTTAAATGTCCAAATGACGATATATTTGTACAGTGTCGTCCGGCCATCCAGTAGTTTATCAGATCAAAGTCATGGCAACACTTTGCTAATAATGAATTGGAGCTCTTAGCCTGGTTATGCCAGTTGCCACGAACATAAGAATGAGCAAAGTGCCAGAAACCAACCTTTTTAGTGAAAATAGAATTAGATAAAAATTTGATATACTGTAAAACATACCACATAGTGCAATCAAATTATTAAATTTGGCATAAAATTGATTTTGAATACACTAGTCACAACAACTAGTCTATCAAAGATTTGCAGAAAATGCGATTACATCTTAGCACAAAATCTCTAGGGCGATATATATACATGTCATATGATTGCCACTAAAAGATGTACATTTACAGAATTCCTTAGGTATCATAACAAGAGTTCCAGTGGACCTTATAAATAAAATACAACAGATGGTAGAAATGAAGTACCCAGTGAGTCGCTATAGATTGTAGCCTTACTGATCCCTGTGATCTTATATCATATACATAAATGACCTAAAATGCTATATATGTAATATCTTTACTGGTGTCTTGATATTGTGGTTCTATCATGATATCTAAGTTCTAATTCAACAAATGACATTTGAATTTTCAATGACATTTCATCATTCAATGACATGATTTTTCAGTTTTGTTTTAAAACATACCAGGTATATATATATATGTGCTAATTAAAATCATTTTGGAACTGAATGAAGATCAACCTGATAAACTTCTATCATTCTGGTACTTTTAAATCAATACATGAATGAAAAGTATAAAAAAACCATAAAGATCAAATGAAATAATAGTCACATAATAAACTATGCTATGAAAAATTTTAGTTAAACTCACAGGTTCTGTGTGGTTGATGTTGACCACTTCCCCTATCACACCACTGTCAATAAGTTCCCTCAGCTTTTGTGCCCACGGTGTATACCTGAGCACATGACATATCGCTAAAGTCACGCCGTTCTCTTTACAGGTCTCCACGATTTCTCTACAATCCTCCTCATTCACCTTTTAAAGGATTATTTAAACTATTAGTGTCAGATCAGCAAGAGATTTACATTACCTTACCATTGTCATAACATTTATGTTGATTCCCAGGAATGCTTTTCCCATCCTCAATACTCAAAGATTTACTATCACTGTTGTAATATCCACCTCTATGTCATAGCAAAACTGAACACTATCAGTGCCACAACAGAGGAGACAGGTAGTTCTTTGATGTATATAAAAAATGATGAACTGTATGGCTTTTAGGTTTGGGGTCCCTCTCTATATCATCATCAAAGGAAGGCTTAGTAGGCCTGTGATTGGTCAGGTTTTTTATCCTGAAATGCTTTCAGTTTTACATAGTCTAAGGGTGGATAGTTACACCTGGAATATTGGGGATGTGCTTTGCACTAAACCTAAAACTATACATAGCACTGAAAACTAGCAGTTATCATTTCAGCAATTAAATGGTGTAATATTCATGATATAATTGTTTACTATAACAGATTATGTTCACGTCTTATGAAGCTTATTAACATTGATGGAGCAGTGACATTCCAGAATTCTCTTACAGTATCTAAAGTCATAGCAGTAAAGGAGAGATGAACAGAAGAAACATTGATATGAAGCTATAAATGATAGCTATACTTAATTATGAATTAGAAATATCTAACTATACTCACTGCCATCGGCTTCTCCAGTAGTATGTGGTAACCTTTCTTAGCAAAAGCTACAGCTGGATCCTACAAAGCAATTAATGGAGAGATGAATCTTACTAACATTCCATTGTTTTCACATTACAAGCATTACAAGTTATAGTTGATTATCTGTTCTATACACCAGTTTTAGCTGTTTCACATATCAGGAAAAATCTGTTTCTGATGTTTCTGACTCATTGTATAGCTCAGTATAGCAAAATAAAATATGTACTAGGTAGGACAAACCCTTTTTGATGCATATTTAGATATACATGAAGTAGTTGAAGTATTGCATACATTAGTTGCCGTAGTATTCCTTCTTTGCATATTACAAAATTATATGCACTTGTGTTTAGCTGTTGATAGTTATGTCTTATTTAAAAAAAATAAAATAATATTGTCACAATTGATACCAAAATACAAGGGCAGATAACTCAGTAAAATGTGTACAGACAGATGAGTTGTTTGTCTGTGATTGTCTCCAGGACAACTGGGTAAAAAGACTTAGCTACATATTCATTGGATAGAGTACAAAACATTAAACTAGTTAACTTAAGCAAGCATTGAATTACAGTATAACTTGTCAACATCAGCTTTTGTATAATCCTAATTCCTTAATTATTCTGAGCATTTTCCTTATTATTTTATACAAATTAAAACCTGTGTAATCCATTCTCTATATAAATATATCTACGCCGGCGAAATATCCGGGTCTAGGTGACATCCATGAGTTTAGACAAGTTGATAAGTGTATATTATGATAGGTTATATTATATCTCAAAGCTCACACAGCACCATAGTATTTACTCCAACAATGAGTTAGAGGTTAACACGATGAGATACTTTTTAACATTGCATCGTCTCATATCCATCCAATGTAATCAGGATGGAATAAGACCTCATACATGTGTAGGAATATTTAGTATTGAAACATTATGATAATGTAAGGGACTGTCCCAATAAACAAACCTTATGTAGACGATCTGGTGTAGTAATTATAACACAGTCAGACATCTTGTCTCTCTTACTCGCATCACTCCAGTCTGTAACATACAAAGATCCATTTAGAAACGTGTGAGGATTGTTATTCAGTACATAACAGAGTTATCTGCCCTTGGGGAAAAGTAATTACTGCATGTAAGTGTAAGGCTTCACTTCAAAGAAAAAAATGATCAGGGTACATCGTTTTGCTCAAATATTGATGAAATCAGCAAGATACCTACATGTAGTGTATAGATACCTCTGTAATTAACAATGAAAGGTTTAAATATTTAAGCTTTTTTTTTTATTCTGTTTCTTTTTCTATACAATAAACTTCTAAAGTAGCATCAAGTATAAACAAGAAAGAAATTGAATTAAACACAAGTCTAAAACTTTTATATCCTAGAATAGACTGAATTTTGGATGACGCCAACAGACGAAATGATTAATAGAATCTTTCCCTACCTAGAGGGTGTGACAACGAAATCACAACCCGAGGGGAAATTCATGAATGCCCAACCCAAGGCTTGCCGAGGGTTAGACATTCAGGAATTCCCCCGAGGATTGACTTTGTTGTTACACCATCAAAGGTAGGGAATGATTCTTTTTCTCTCATATAAAAAGAAAAAGAAGAAAAAGTAGCCTAAAAGAAAAATTTTCCCGTGACATGAACATGGTGCCGTCGTCTGCACATCAATATTGATGACGTCATCGACAGTGCACGCCACAGTCACATCACATAAAGTCAGGACATCACACGTAAATGTCTTCAGGACCAAAAGGTTAGCGTGCGCAATCTATCATACCCTAGGGGTTGACAGAGAAATCTCCCACGGCTAAAACAGGTGCCAAATCAGTGAATGGTGAGAGAATAATAAATTACCAGATGTCATTGTTTTGGTAATAGCAAACAAATGCATTCCTTCTTTGGCACAGTGCCGCCTGATATATAGAGAATACATTGTTAGTTTCTTACTAAATAAGGTTGATTTTGGTGCGAGACTTAGATGAAGCTTTGCTGAGTCATCTCAGCTTTCCGTATCAAGTACCAAAATAAACCTTGTATTGTAAGATACTAACTGTGTATTCTGTTTATCCAACAACCATTATGACATTAAAACGAAAGCAAATTGTTAGTTATTTACTTCGTTTCACTCAAAGCGAGATGCTTCTTTGATGCAAATGAAAAGATTCATTCACTTAACCAAAGGAGAGTGTATTCCTTTTTACTACCGAGGGAAATATATAAGCCAATTTGCACACAGTACCAATAGTTCTATTCAGAAGGTAATAATAATGAATTGATAAGAAAATACTAAAAAAACAATAATTACCCATCAAAGAATTACTTTGCAATACATACCTTTGCCATGAGTCATGAAAAAGATGACACCACCATACGAGATTTTCGATATCGTAAAAATGACATCATTCCAGAGATTGTGACATCCCTTTTCATCAGGACTGAATGATGTTTCAAACATCAGAAGGTTTAAGTTTGGGATCAAGTGGGAAAATGTTTCGTCAGATGTGGAACAAATTCACGTGATCATATTGACGAATAAAGGATTTCGTACTGATGGATAAAGCACAAGTTTATCCGGCAGTAGTTATCCGTCAGTATGTGGGGCAGTTGCAGGATTAAAGCTCTCAAGGGTTTGTTTATATTTTAAACAAAATACAAATGTGCAAATGTATTTTTTTATCAAATTTTACGATATAACCACTTCTATTGCCTAACAATGACATATTTTGCTCTGATAAGACACAAAACATGTATCTCTAAAACATTTATAAAATAAATCCAACTATAAATACCTGAAAAACAGTTTTGCTCTGGAATATCAAAGCAATTCTGAAGTTTTCTACGATAAAATTTCCTTGGTTCAGCTACTCCAACTATCTAAAAATATAAATAACTTCAAATATATTTTAATTTCAAAGACCAAACATTCCTGTTGTAATTTCATGATGTATACACGTATTGCCATATTATTCTGTCTTTGCATATTACAGAGTTACCTCCCTTGTGGATAAAATTCTACCACTAGCAATTACATATATGATGCCACAAGCAGGTAGGGCGTTAGAATTGTGCCTGCTGCCCTTATTGCATGATCATAAAAGGCGACTAAATTTAGGATCTTTTCTTTTTTTCCTAACTGACTTTATCTTTCCTAATGCCTTCCTTGGCACCGCCTCACTTTTGTTACCTGTTACCTGTTACCTGTTACCTCTTCTTAGACACCGTAGTTAGCTGGTTCTAGCTGCAATATTGTAGCTCAAAAGACTTTTTGACAGAAAATGGTGTCGTCTTTAGAGCTACAATTGGTGCCTATTACTGCTAATGGAGCAAAGTAATGGTTATGCAAACCAATATAAAACGTTTGTTTGCATTTTTATCGTACTTGTTTGATATCGCTTACCTTCTAGGGAATAAAACTGAACCACATAAAATATCAAATTCTCATCGAGGCATTATTTTTTACATAATACATATGAAGGTCTTTCTGAAGGAAATTTACACGGTAAGTCCACAAATTGTGAACTTGACGTCTTGTGAGCGGTACGGTAGATATTAAGAATGGTAGTTATGTTTGTTTTGGACAAAAATCATATGTAAATGCATGTATACGCATAAAATATTTGAAAACCTACCAAAAAGTAAAGAAAACGATGCCCGAGTGATTTTCGGAGGCAGTGCTCCACTACGACACATAGGGACCAATTCGTACCCGGCCGAAAGGTATAGTAGGCCGGGTACGTATATTCGTTCAAAGCTGGTTCCAGCTAGTTGTGGCGCGTTTTGTTCATTTACTAAATAGTTGTCCGGTTGTGCCATATAAAAACTGGGGTAAAACTTGCATGGTACTGAATTCCAGTGAGTGTTCAGTCGGTTTTTAAACGAGTTCAGAGTAGGGGCTTCTACTACGAAGTTGGGAAGGGAGTTCCATGAATCTACCACTCGCCGACTTAATATACTTTGTGTGACTTTAGTCCTGCTCTGTTTCTTAAAGAGTTTTAAACTATTACCTCTAGTATTAGCTGAAGACATTGTAAATAGCTTATCTTTATCTAGTTTATCTATACCATTCAGAATTTTATAGACTTCGATCACATCGTTCCTTTTACGTCTATATTCTAAGGTGGGAAGTCCCAACTTTTTAAGTCTTGAATGGTATGGTAAATTTTCAATAGAGTGAACTCTTTTAGTGGCTCTACTTTGGACGTTTTCGAGAGCGATCTGATCTTTTTTTAGCAGTGGAGACCATACCTGGGTTGCATATTCTAAGTTAGGTCTAATTAGGCTTTTGTACAGGGTTAAGAACATAGTTATATCTATATAGACAAATGTCCTGAATATTAGACCCAGTATGCGATTTCCTTTATTAACTGCTTGACTAACATGCTGACTAAATTTAAGTTTGTTGTCGAAAAGTACACCTAAATCTTTCTCACACTGTACCTTCTCTATTTGTTCACTTTGTGGGAAGGAATAATGCGTGTCTTGTTCTAGATTGCCTATATTGAGGTGTTTGCATTTTTTAGTGTTCAAGGCCATTTTCCAGTCTCTAGTCCAAATGACTACACTGTCTATGTCTGCTTGAAGTTCTTGAGACTCGGTGGGGTTGTTATTGTTTCTAAAAATTTTAGAGTCGTCAGCAAATAATTTTATGGTGCTATGTTGGACAACTTCGGGCAGGTCATTGATATATATCAGAAATAGAACAGGACCTAAGACACTACCTTGTGGTACACCACTGGTCACATCTACTAGTCCAGAAGTTTCACCATGAATAACAACTCGTTGCTGTAGATTGGATAGGAAGTCTTCTATCCACTTCAGTACTTTTCCAGTGATACCGTAACCCTTTAGTTTTTTAAGTAGATGTTTGTGAGGGACTTTATCAAAAGCTTTACTGAAGTCAATATAAATAGCGTCGACATTACTCCCTTTATCTATGGCTTCTGCCCAATGTTCAAGGACCTCCAATAGGTTGGTAGTACACGATTTACCAGATCTAAAGCCATGTTGATGTTCTGTGAAGAGATGGTTCTCGTCCATATGAATTACGAGTTTGTCCCTAATGATTCTTTGGAGAATTTTGCCTGGGATTGAAGTCAGACTTATTGGACGGTAGTTCTCCACTTTGTTGTGGTTTCCACTCTTGTATAAAGGAGTCACATTTGCAATTCGCCATTCGTCTGGAATTTTCCCTTCGTCTAAAGATTTCCTGAATATGATTTCCAAGGGTTGTGATATTTCATTTGAAGTTTCAACAAGAAGTTTAGGATGAAAGACGTCAGGCCCTGGAGATTTATTAGGGTTTAATTTCTTTATAGTTTTTTCAATTAAACTCCTGTCGAATTCGATATCATGAAGTTCTGTTTGATATGGTCTCATTTGGAAGTGTGGTGGATCTTCACTTTCTGGTGGGTTAAAGACTGATCCAAAGTAGTTATTCAGCTCATTGGCGGTTTCATAGTGGTTAGTGGTGTGTGTACCATCCGCTTTTACCACGTTGGTTATAGACATTCCTGTTCGTGTTTTTTCTCCGACATATTTCCAAAAGAGCTTGCTGTTATCTTTGATGTCTTGCACTAGTTTCTTTTCATAATGATAGTGTGAACGTCGGATCTGTCGTGTTGCAGTGTTCCTGGCTCTCTGATACACTTTAAAGTTACTTTCTGTTTTACAATGAAGGTATCGGACCCACTTCCGCCTTTTTTGTCGGATGGACTGCTTGGCTTCGTTGTCAAGATGGGGCTTCCAACGCTTCCTAACTGGGGATGTCTTGTTCACGGGTATTTTATCTTCAATTAGTTTAGTTATGGTTTCAACAAGAACATTCCATGCTTGGGTCGTTGACATGTCCTCAACTTGAATGATGTTTAGCCAGTTGACAGAGGTTAGTTCTTCGCGTATAGCGTCGTAATGCCCTTTGTGATAATTCCTCCTCTCCTGTTTAGTATGATTATCACTATGTGATACACTCAGTTTAAAAGACAATAAAATATGGTCACTCCTTCCGATACTTGGAAGATAGTTAACATCGTTGACAATCTGTTCATCGTTGCTAAAAACTAGATCCAGTATAGATGGATTTTGACCTTCCCTATATCTGGTAGGCTTATGGATATGTTGGTATAAAAAAGTGTCTCGAACACACTCCAAGAAACGAGTAGATATATGGTTTTCTGACGTACATGTTGTCCAGTCAGTCCAATTTATTTCAGGAAAGTTGAAATCTCCAGTGATCAGAATGTGTTTTGCGTTTCTAGTTGACATTTCTCTCATTAAGTTTGTTAGGTAGCTGAAATTCTCAGCTGTGCTGTTGGGGCTACGGTAGATATTCACAATAAGTAGCTTGTCACCATTACTCAACTTGAGTTCAACAGCTAGGTACTCTTCAAAGGTTGTTGTAAATTTTACTTGCTGGACAGTCATTTGTTCCGAGATATAAATGGCTACTCCACGTCCTTCACTGTTGTTGGTGAAGCATCTAAATCCAGGTATTTTATAAAAACTGTTGTCCAGAGGTAATATCTTATTTTTTTGGTGGATTTCAGTGAGTAGGATTATACTGGGTAATGATTTTTCTACAAGTTCCTGAAGTTCATCCATCTTGCTAGTAGATAAAATGTCTACATTTGAATAAAATATGAGAAGGTCGTTAAAAGAATCACTATGTACAGTGGTAAAACTATTCTCCTATTCTGCACTGCTAGGTTGCCCTGATGTAGCGAACAATTGCATGTTTGGAGCATTCCCAAGGATAGTCTGATCAGGGTCGATGTCATGACAGGTGTCAAGATTATAATAGTGAGACTCGGAATATAGATTGTTATCCTGAAGATGGTGATTTATCCCGATAGGACTGAAAATCGGGAGACTGTGCCTTGTTGAGGACAAGTCTGTTGTGCTTTCTGTGTCCAATTCTAAGTGGGTGTGATGAAGCACCTTTGGTATTGTTTGACTAGTGTTAGGAAGTGGAGTCTTCTTAGTCTTTTTTTCTTTGAATTCCTCTCGTTGTTGCCTAGTTTGGTCTCGTTTAATAGCAGCTTTTTTAAGGTGTGATGGACAGTTCTTAGAGATGTTCATAACGTTTTCTAGTATCTTTTTCCTCTGTTGCTTGTTCCCTAGAATTACTTTCAATGGTCTGGTTTTAGTTTCATCATATTTACCGAGTCGAAAGTGTGTAATTAACTCTAAATCTGCTATACCTATTTTTCTTTTGGCTTTGAGTTGCGCGTCTTGCCTCTATGAGGAAGGTTCTGGGTTCTGTCCCCTGGCCGAGACAGACCAAAGTCTATAAAAGTGGTAGTTTCTGCTCCTGCTTAACGCTCAGCAAACGGGGAGTGGGATGACTGGTTCGCCCATTGTCAGTATAATGTGACCGGGTGGGGTGTGTTGCTTGGTGTCTTCGCGGCATGCTTCAGTGATATAGCACTATAAAAAGGGTAATAGTTCCACTATACAAGAAGACACAACATGAATATACCGCAGTCTTCCAAAACACCCACCTCGTACAACATACGCGCAACACACCGCATACATGAGAGGCCGTCCTTACATGACCATAGCTGTTGATAGGACTTTAATTAATCAAACAAACAAACAAAAAAGTGATACCTAACCCTAAGGACAGATAACTCTGTAATATGGTAATAAAGAATATTTTTGTTTGTTTTATTTCAGTTTTTACAGCCCATTGACAATTAAAGTCATTAAGGTCTAAACTACAAGTCATGCATTTGTTTTAAAGATCCAAATTGAAGACACATAATGATTGCATATAAAAGATCAGGTGAGACATAGGCAATTAAGAACTGAAACACAGATTGTATATTGTTATTTTACAAAAAGATTGTTTGGGGTAAAATAGTTTTGGCTAAAAATAACACATATATGGCATTTTAATATATCTATACATTTAACGACCACCTCTTATAAATTAGATCCTTTCATACCTTGAGTCGACTTGGAAATGAATGGGCATACTGAGCATAAACTGAGCCCCGCATTCCAGCTCCAATTACAATGGCGGTTAAAACTGATTCCTCTTCTTTTGACATTTTCCCTCCCTGAAATAAATAAATGCAAGATAACTTCAAACATTCAATTTTATCTTTAAGATATGTATGTGAATATTTACTGCAACAGAGGAACACACTTTGTAACCTTAATCTATATGGAAACACTAGTGCCACTGTATTAAATAGTTGTACAATCAGTAAATTGTTGTTTGGGTTTAACTAAAACCAAAACTTAGTAGACCAATTCAGGAAGATTAGATAATGACATTGATATAATTCTATGATATCACCAGGTTAATTCAGTAAATAAGACAAAAACTCATATTTCATATACAAGACTCTTAATATAGGCCCCTAAGGGGTCATGCAGTCAAACCTTGTACTATTTTGAGTCCCACGAGGATTCTATATATATGTACATATAAAGTATGAGTGATATGAATCCATAACTTCATGAGAAGAAGTTAAAATATAGTGATATGACCTAATTGACCCCTTTTGGCCCTAGTTTATCCCACAGGCAACTGGGAGGTCGGTACAACCATTTGTACAATTCAAAAGCAATATACCCACCCCATAAGGATATTGTACCAGCAAGATTTGCATGTGCATTTGATTCTGACCATTGTTTTTCAAAAAGAAGTTGATTTTGTCAATGGACGTTGGACACCATATGGTCATCCTCGATACTCCAGGGGTTCCGATCACTTACGATCTCTACACTCCTGAGCTATCTTATAGTAAAACTGGAGGCAACAGAACAGTACAGGTAATTCAGTCACTTGATGTACATCAAAAGAGCCGTATAACGGTACACTGTGGTTGACTGTGTCGCTTTGATGTTAGGTGTCGCTCTCTCTGTAGTCTTCAAAGGAAATCTTTGCTAGCCTGTGATTGGTCAAATATTTTCCGCTGAGCTGCCTTCAATTTCACTATGAGATAGTCCAGGGGTGTAGATATTGTAAGTGATTGGAACCCCTGGAATATCGAGAATGCCGTATGGTATGACACAGATCTCTATTATATGTTATGAAAAGACATATTATGGTAATGAAGTGTATGTTGAAGATCTGTATTTTGGACCAGGTCAGCTAAAGATGACAGTCAGGCCATGAGGAAGTCATCAAAAAATCCCACCACCGACACCAATGATGACAGTATAGGATCATGAGGAGACTTGTACATAGATATATGTGTACATGTGCGTCCCACGCTGACTCCTGGAATGGTAATAATAACAGACTCTTTTCTGAGATAATAATGTAGTAAGATTATAGTGGCTACAAATCACTCGTACGAGGACTTGCTAAAAAATATATATAACTACATGTATAAAGCTGTATCAACAAATAGTTAGAGTGTGTACAGTTCAAGCCTTTTAAATCATGTCACCAAGTAAGAAATTAACGAAAATTAATGGTGATATAACAGAACTTACCAAAGAAGCAATTTCAGGCCTATTCATTTACACCTACTGAAGACAAAATGACACAGCATATGATTGCTTCCTGGTCCAAGTTTTTATTAAATACCAGGCTGTAAGGTAGCCAATTTTCCTGGTTCCTGTATTTGTCATTTAGCTTGGGTTGAGGTGTATAAATCCAATAATATAAGACGTCGGTATTGAGAAACTTTGGCGCTGTGCTCATTATCATAGGTATTTAACTCGTCTGACAATAAATGTCAATAGATTATATAAATACCTATGCCCATTATACAACAAGAGATCCCAGAGGGATCTTTTCTCTACTTTTTAAACTTTTTCAAACATACTACATATAAAATTTGAGACAGATCGCTTCAGTACCTTTTGAGAAATAGCGGTAACAAACTTCAACTATCAAAATCCAAGATGACTCCTTGGCGGCCATCTTGTTGATCAATCGGTCCCAAATCACAATATGCACAACTAGGGCCCTAGGGAAACCTACATGTGAAATTTGAGAAAGATCCATTCAATACTTTCTGAGAAATAGCAGTAACAAACTTTGAATATCAAAATCCAAGATGGCTGCCTGGCACCGATCTTGTTGACCGATCGGTCCAAAATCACAATATGCACAACTAGGGCCCTAGGGGAACCTACATATGAATTTTGAGACAGATCCCTTCAGTACTTTCTAAGAAATAGCGATAACAAACTTTGAATAACAAAATCCAAGATGGCGGCCTGGCAGCCATCTTATTCATCGATTGGTCCAAAAATGCAATATGCACAACTAGGGCCCTAGGGGAACCTACATATTAAATTTGAGAAAGATCCCTTCTGCACTTTTTGAGAAATAGGGATATCAAACCTTAACTATCAAAATCCAAGATGGCCGCCTGGCGGCCATCTTGTTTTTCCGATCAGCCTCAAAATCTGTAAGGCACAACTAGGGACCAAGGGTAACCTCCATGTGAAGTTTGAACAAAATTCCTTCAGTAGTTCTCAAGAAATATCGATAACAAACTCAACTGCCAAAATAAAAGATGGCTGTCTGGCGGCCATCTTGTTTTTCCGATCAGCCACAAAATCTGTATGGCACAAATATGGACCAAGGGGGCCCTCCATGTGAAGTTTGAACAAAATCCCTGCAGTAGTTTTTAAGAAATAGTGATAACAAGCATTGTTTACGGACGGACGACGGACCACGGACGCAGGGCGATTTGAATAGCCCACCATCTGATGATGGTGGGCTAAAAATGTAGGCATATAACCTAAAATAATATACAATGTGCAGTCTTTTGTACTTACCATAAAAACGATTTCAAGCCAATGCACTATTCAGACCTACTGAAGATGAAATATGCACACACCTTGCTTTCTGGTTTTAAATACCAGGAAGGTGGCCTACATTATATTATCACGTGTAATTTGTACAAAGACGTTGACAAGTTCCACGACATACATTTGTGCAAACATTAATTGTAGGTCAGCAAGCTAAATGATCATAAAACTTCATTGAATTAATAAAACAAGTAACAATTTTTCGCAAAATAAAAGAATTATACCTCTCCAACCGCCGCAACAAGTTGATAACGAAACTACCGGAAGTGTTTACTTTCACTTTAACCGGAAGTGTTATCCACATGTTCATTTTCAAATCAGACCCAACAAAGTTGGACATCTAACATATAAGACAGGATGAAACGTCGCACGATAATGCGGCCGCCTCAGGTATCAACGGCCGAAGTTAATAACGACGATAACAAAACACCAAAGAAGGTACAATTCGTATTATGATTAGAATTAATTTTTATTGGCATGATGAATGCGCTCAATCCTTTGAGAACATACATGTACAATGTAAACGGTATATATAGATCAGCTGTAGATACAATACATGTAGCTTAAGGCCTAATAACAAGATGCTTTGTCTCAAAAGAAACCGTACATTTATTACGCCGAAGACCCGGGGTTCGATTTCTTGATCAGAGTTCCATGTTCTCTATATTGCAGGTTGGGGACACTCCTGTATAAGCAGGATAGTCCTGCATTTGAGGGATAATTTTGTTACACAAATGCAGGATTCTGTGGAATGAAAATGGATAAAGTTGTTTATGAACGGAAATGTATAGTATAATCATTAGTTGCTTTTTGTATTGTCACTTGTGAGTATCGAAACGTCGAAGAAAGAAAACAGGCATGTTATGCAGGTCGGTAAAACACCAAATATAGGCATTATTCGTAGCTACAAATATGTTAAACATCATAGACTTCCTTATAACATGTATATTGAAACGAATTTCATCCTCGTCTCTACTTGAGGGTTCCTCACTCAAGTCTATTATACTGGGTTGTGATCACAGATCATCTGATTAGCGAATTATTGGAAAAAAATAACTCATTGCCGATCAATACAATTAAGTTCATACATATAATTCTGGTTCTCTAGATACAGAGTCACAATATGTAATTACACTCTCTATCACTCTAATTACTGTACAATTAGAGATTGTGCCAGAATAAAGAAGTTATAAATGGTAGCAAGTACAAATGTACAATTATCTAAATTGATAGTAAAGTCCCTGTTATAAATATATGACTTGTCTTTTCATAAATAAACAATAGAGTGATAACTAAGATGCGATAGCAACAATCGCGGCAACAGAATAAAGATAATGGTAACTCAGTAAAATTTAATTAGTAGTTTATAGAAATTGATCAATATGCATCAATTTCACTATTACAAGATTAAAACCCAAATATCTTGTAATAGATATATACAAGAGAACCCTAGTCTCTTGTATTTAACAACTGTAGTTCTCTGCAATCATTTATGGAAATTGGTCAATGCATCAATTTCCCTATTACAAGATTCACAATACAAATTTTTTGTAATAGAAATACTCATGGCTTTTAAACCACTGTGTTTGCAATAAGCACAACTATTTATAGAAATTGATCAAGTGATAACCAATATTTCACTATTACAAGATTAACTATATCTTGTAATAGAAGTACAAGAGTACGCTAGACTCTTGTATTATCCTATACAAATACTAAAACAACTTAATATTGATTTATAGAAATTGATCAATTTCACTATTACAAGATTATACTTATATCTCGTAACAGGAATACAAAGTACACTAGACTCTTGTATTATCCTATACAAATATCATAGAATTCAAGAATGATTTATAGAAATTGATCAAGTAATAATCAATTTCACTATTACAAGATTTACTATATCTTGTAATAGAAATACAAGAGTACGTTAAACTATTGTATTATCCTATACAAATGTTAAAACAATTTAATATCAAAGGGACAATTCAGTCTAAGAGAACATTAAAATTTGTACATATAACGAAAAAAAACCCATTTCTAATGGAAATTAGATCAGTCGGTTTAACTGTGATATGTCAGAAACACCCATGGTGGTGAAATGCGTGTAAAATGTTCATACTCGCTTGCTGTCCGCCATAACACATTGTGGTCGAACATCTTGTATGCCAAACCCTGTCCCTTGCTCGTAGAGTAATGCAACTTTTGTCTAGAACTGCTCAAATCGCTCTGACAGTAGTGTGTTTACCTTATCAGGTGAATTGTCTTGTCTAAAAAGTCATTTTATCACCTCCTCAGTGGTTAATGTTGTTCATTTGTTTAACGAGCGCGACTTTGGCTCGGGTATGGGTACAGCGTACATACTGTACCTGCTTAATCGTATTGATCAACGATTTGTAATTACAACGAAATTGATCAATTTCACTATTACAAGATTAACTATATCTTGTAACAGAAATACAAGAGTATGCTAGATTCTTGTATTATCCTATACAAATATTATAACAATTTAAAATTAATTTATCGAAATTGATTAGGAGAACAATTTCACTATTACAAGATTAACTATATCTCGTAACAGAAATACAAGAGTACACTAGACTCTTGTATTATCCTATACAAATATTATGACAATTTAATATTAATTTATAGAAATTGATTAGGAGATCAATTTAACTATTACAAGATTAATATCTCTCGTAACAGAAATACAAGAGTACACTAGACTCTTGTATTATCCTATACAAATATCATAGAATTCAAGAATAATTTATAGAAATTGGTCAAGTGATAACCAATATTTCACTATTACAAGATTAACTATATCTCATAAAAGAAATACGAGAGTATTCTAGACTCTTGCATTATCCTATACAAATATTATAACAATTTAATATTAATTTATAGAAATTGATCAGGAGATCAATATCACTATTACAAGATAACTATATCTTGTAATAGAAGTACAAGAGTTCACTAGACTCTTGTATTATCCTATAAAAATATCATACAATTTAATATTAATTTATAGAAATTGATCAGGAGATCAATATCACTATTACAAGATAACTATATCTTGTAATAGAAGTACAAGAGTACACTAGACTCTTGTATTATCCTATAAAAATATCATACAATTCAAGAATAATTTATAGAAATTGATTAAGTAATAATCAATTTCACTATAATTACAAGATTTACTATATCTTGTAATAGAAATACAAGAGTACTCTAGACTCTTGTATTATCCTAAGTACAAATTATTTTGTAAATTTTTGGGAATTGATCAAGCCATCAATTCCCCTATTAAAAGATTCAACTTTAAATATCTTGTAATAATCCCTATTAAACAAAAGACGATTTGTATTATAAGTTATGTCAACTTTCTTATAATCGATATAAGGGAGATAACTCCTGAAGGCCTAGCTACTAATGTGTCATGATGAGAACCAAAGTGGTGCAAGAATATGTATCAGATGTCGGGAGGAGACGATAAAAATCACAGTTATCGCTCCGCCTTATATACCCCTCGGGCGTCCACTTTTCCCTATATGGAAAAAGTGGAGGCAATAAGAAGGCCCTCCAGACTGTTTACAACAATAACAGTCATACATTGCGGACGTTACAATATAGGGCCAAAACTGAAAGCATTTTGATGAATAGTATTGTTATTGTCTTAACATGCTGTATATCGCTGTATCATTTTAACAACTCAACCTGCTGTTTTTATTACAGAAAGAGGAAATTCCAAACAAAATTTATTCCTAAACATCGTCCAAGTAAGAGCATTTCAATCAAAAGGAAGTGTTTAAAGCATCTGTGTCACCTAGATGTCTTTTCATAGCTAAGAATACAAATTGACAGAAATAAATCAACACAGATGGTGAACCAAATCAAAAATTTGGTAGGTTTTTGCCAGGTTATAGAATGTTCTATCAAAATTTTCTTTTATCGTCACAATATTCAAAACACAGTGGTCAACTGAATTTGAAAAGATGTTCAGTATATCGTCAATTCGTATTGTGTATTGTTTCAGTGTATTTTCAATACGTATCGTATCGTTTTAGACCTTCCAATACCCAGCTCTAATAAACACACAACAGCTGATCGTCCGTCAGCTGATCTCAAATGAACATTTGTTACAATATTAACAAATTCATGAACATGATTTTGAAAATATTGTTAGCAATATATAAGAATCGAAGTGCAATCTCTGAATTACGATCAAAACTCTGATGTGTTTTTGGAGGAAATTTCGTTTTAACCCGCTTTTCCTAAAATATATGTAATAAGTGTAACTTATATGAGTACATATGATTATTTATTTATTTACAGTTTCTTTACTCTACATCATTTGTAATTAGAAAGCGGATAAAACATATCTTAAAATATGCATACACGAAATAGTTTTGTATAGTCGCTTGTTTTAATTAAAAAAACTACTGTATAGTCACTTTTAATGCGCAAAAATCTCATTACAAATCGCTCATATATCTAATTTTCAGCAATTTTCAAGCAAAAGGATCTTACATATTATATATGATATCGTTTTAGGCCACAGGATGTGTTCAGCATTGAGAAAAAATATATAAACAAAAAGTGGAAAGTTGTGTAAAAAAAATTTTATGATTTGATTCATGGAAAGCTCACTTTTTTGATCACGTGATTCCCGGGCGACAATGATATTAAATATATATATATATGTACATACCAATAAATACAGACTCACAAGGGTAGATTTTATAATTAGATGCTCATCACTATCATCACTAATATTAATCAGCTTATATGTGTTATTATTTAAAAAAAAAAATTATGTGAGTATGTGGGCATTTTGACCGTCATTTACATGGAATTTTGTTTGTTCTTTTTGTGAAAATCAATTGCCACAACAATGGTAACAAAATATGAAAATAATTTTGTAAGTGAACAGCAATTTCCAGTGTAAGAAATATGGAAATGACATAAGTAATTTTTGTTTTTTATTCTAGAAGGATTTGTTTTCTCTATAATTCTGATATTTTTTTAAAAGTAATGACTGCATGGTCCATGGAAATCCAAGTTATACCTGGAGTATCACAACATAGTGCATTCTGTTACATTTTTGTTGCATTTACTCCATCTACATTGTAAATGACTATATATGATCTGTGCAACAAAGTTGACTAAACGTTTAAATTGATAGTGTATTTGATAACTCTGTTAGAATGATTTGTTTAATTAATTAGCTTCAGCGCCATTTATCACTGAATATATTTCCTCTTTATAACAAGCGACTATTCTTGTCCTTGCAAGCAACTATACATCACCAGTTTCAAAACAATGCAAGTGACTATACAATTTTAACTGATCATCCTACAACTTCAAAATAGGATTAAGTAAAAGATGTTGTGTCCATTAATATGTATTTATGTTTTTTATATTGTTGGATTCATTTATAAACATGTGATGATGCTTGAAATAATGAAAGCCAGACAGGTACCTTAAAATAGTGCAAAATATAACGCAGCCCCAGTGTCTCAATTTATCAATGATGAACAGCAGATCAACTCAAGAAAAGTGTTAATGCTGGGTAACCCTCAACATTTCATTAGTCACTGGTAGTTCAAATTGCTATCCATGGCGCTGTATATAACTTAAGATTACAAAAAATAGTATAGAATAAATAAAATTGGCAAAAAAATCCAATATCCATTCTTTCATTTGTCTTAGCAAGTGATCGAGTACCACTATACATGACTCGCAACTACGAAATTTAAAAAATACTATACACTTCTGTTCATACACTGTGATATGTTCACTAGCCTAAATTGTGTTACTGTTTTGATCAGCATTCTAATTATCATTACAGACTGGTGTGCAGGCTAAGAGAGGGAAACCAGCAGAAGAGAAAAGTAGAAGATGTCGAATTCTGATAAAATTGTTCCAAGTTATATTTCTTATTGTCATTGTCCCTCCATTGTTAAACTATGCCTCTCTTCAAAAAGAAATCAAGGAGCTTAAACCTGTACCAGGTGGGTTTGTACAAGATTTTAGCAGCCTGACTAATGTCACCATGTGAATATTTGCTGGTCATTTTTTGCCAATGTCAAAACATTTTCAAGATTTTGCAGGATGTTGACATAATGGGTAAATTTATTGTATCAAAAAAAAAAGAAGAGGAAAACAAACTAACAAATAGATCAGTCACATACCCAATCTAAGAAATTCTATGGGTGCTTATAAATTGAAAAAAAAAACCAAAAAAAAAACAATAAGTTGGTACATCATAGTAAGAAGCAGATTAGGACGATAGAATTTCATAAAATCACAGTAATGCAAGGTAAGTCATAAATCAATTTGCAAGATGAAATTAAAAAAAATCATATTTTCAGTTTGCATTTAATTCATTTCACTGACCTCACTGTGAAATTGAGGCTTCAATAAATAAGGGGGAAGGAGTGTTCACTTATTGGGTCAAATATGGTAATTTAATAGCCAGATTTAAAATCTATTTTTTCCTTATTGAATATAACAGACTGTACACATAATCTGCTTGTATTTGAGAAACCAGTTGATATTCTTGAATTTAGATTGATAGGTTTAGACATGTGATAGTCATTAGCAGCCTAGCTCAGTATCACATAGTCTGTCATCTTGGGAGATGATACCCAAGATAGGCAAGCGCAGACAATGACTTGCAGTTTATCAAAGCGGTCAGCATATAGAGGCTATCGTGATAGCGCAGCTAAGCATACATGTAGATGGGGATTAGATATTTTAAGCCTTACGTGCCTTTTTCATAAATGCACAAAGGGGCGGGGAGCAGTAGGTGTTAGGTTGTTCGATATACTGGGGTTTGAAGGTGTTAAAGGGAGAGAATCCAGGATGTAGAATCTGATGTCAAAATTGCGTAGCCAATAGAGCCAACATGATAAGATTTTAGATAGACCAACCAGACTTTTTATAGCCTCGGGCCATCAGACCACCTTTACTTGTGAACACTAGTTGTTTAATTTGATGAAGCCAGATATATATAATATATATCATCATCGACAATCTAGGGGTTCCTATCACTTACAATTTCTACAACCCGAGACTCTCATATTAAAACTGGAGGCAACAGAACAGAACAGGTAATTCAGTTCTTTGATGTACATCAAAAGAGCCATATAATATGGTACACTGTACTTAACTGTGTGGCTTTGGAGTTGGGCGTCGCTCTCTCTGTAGTCTTCAAAGGAAATCTTTGCAGGCCTGTGATTGGTTCAGATTTGTTCCCCTGAGCTGCCTTCAATTTTACTATGAGATAGTCCAGGGGTGTAGAGATTGTATTTGATCAGAACCCCTGGAGTATCGAGGATGTGTACATATATATACCAGTATCCATATGCATTGAACTGCTATATCATTTGCTGTCTTGCTTTATTACAGGGGAGCTTTATGATGTTGGATGGGGACAAAAGATTTTCAAAATGTGTCAAGGGAAAGGCCCACCAACAGGTAAACACTTCAAATGTCATGATCTGATCAAAGTAGAAGGTAAACTAGTCTTATAAACTGCTAGAGTCAAGAGTTTAAGTCCTAAGAGTTGTTTGGTATACCAGGTAACATCCTATTAATAGCCAGGGTCATTTAAGGACAGGTTAAAAGTTTACATGGTGGATGTAAGCCAGAATTAGAATGCCTGGGGAAAACACACTGACCAACAGTCAGTACTATACCTGGCAGCCCGACTCCACATGGGATTCAAACCATAGGACATCTTAACCAGTTGGTCACTACAGCTCCTTTGAACTCTAAGAAAGACTATTATTTGCCTATTGTATAACATAAGAAACATTTACTCAAGACTTGTGAATTTGATACGCTCCATGACTGTAAATGGTGTGTAACGTAAGCTGAAGCCTAAGTGAAATACAGGTATCTTTGTTATAAAGATTACTTATGTATTGTTATGTATGTACATAATTCATAGATTTTCAAGTATATGTGTTTTATAATCATATTAACTTGCTCAGTCTTAAATCAAGATGGAATTACATTGAAGCAATATTTTCATTTAAGATGCTCCACTGCTGACAAATGGTATTTTTTCTCTATCAAAAACATGAGCAAAGGGATATGTATTTTTCTTCAGCGATGAAAGTTACTTAATTTACACCATTGCTTTATTGATGATTTTAAGAAACCTTTATTTTTTGCTCCGGAACGGTAATGGGTCTTTAAATCACAAATGAAAAGAACATGTTTTAGATACATCTTTTACTCAGTATTCATTATGTTAAAAATGAATGTATTTCAAGTATGTGTATTTATTGTGACATTATTGTCACATTCTTAGACATATTTTTACACATCATATCTTATATTCCCATTTAGAAATATACTATATATATGTTATTTTTAACTCGCCTTATGAATATGTTTGTGAATTTAAACTTTATTGATTTGTTATCAATTCTGCAAGTGGGCCCCTAGGTCTGTTGAACTTATAATAAATAAATAAATTTGTTTTATATTGTGTATTTGATTAAATCATTGTTAATATTACAGTAATATTTGATGCCCCAGGAGGCCAGACGTCTGATGTATGGGCTTTGATTTGGCCCCAGGTGGCTAAGAATGCTCGGGTAGGTTCATAAATGTATATGATTGATGGTTTAACATTTCTTAAGGAGAAACAGCTTTCAACTGATTCACTGAATTGAAAGGTTGTTGCCCCTATGAAACAGTATTTGTCCTTGTTGTACTAGTAGTCTTCATTCTTAACAACTCGAGTTTTCGTTACTAGAGTTCAACAAATTTACCATGTCCACTTAGGGTTCAGTTATAAAATATGACATAAGAATTGTTGTGTAGAAATCTTGAATAGTTCACTTGCACTAACATCTCTGAATATTTCCATGCTAATAAATTATATTGATCAATGTTCAGATCTGTGTGTATGATCGGGCAGGACTAGGGTTCAGCGAGCGGCCATTAATGGTAGGTATTCATACACTGTTTAGATTAAATATAGAGTGAATAACATCTACTGGTATAAAGAAATGGTTTGTTTGAAAGTATATGGACCAGACAAAATAATTATGTAAAAGGATTATATTTCAAATGTTTCTCTTCTTTGGCTTATAAAGTCTGATTGGGTACGTAAATTAGGGTACCGTATTCGACCCAATAAGGGCCCATTTCCCAATAAGCACCCCTCCCCCTTTTCAAGGCCTGGATTTCAATTGTCTACCCATAAATAAAGACCTAATCTACACAAAACTGTTTAGATTTGCAATAATTTCGTCTTATTAGCAGCTTTTCATTTTTTCAATTTTTTAAATGCCTTGGGCGCTTATTGGGTCAAATACGGTATATGCAGTCTAAAAAGTCAAGCGAACACAGCGACTGTTGTTACAAGCTTTATCCTATCTTAAACCAATACGAGGATGTAGTTATAAAGATTGATCTTCATTGGTCTTCTTCTGCCATATACAAAAGTATGAACTCAATACAGTAGTATGAACTCAGTTAGCAATGGACTTATTCACTGTTAATGCACTCCAAAGAATATGCTTATTGTCGACTGCGTTCATACTATGTACCGTCTATGCAGTCAAAATGAAAATCAGTACATAAATGAGCATGAATCTACCCGTAATTTGTAATAGCTTTTGAAATTTTATGAACCAGACAAAGTGTTTTAAATTCTATCAATCGGACAAAAAGGTGTAAAAATATTATAAATATGAACATCAGCATGCAGATGTAAAAAAATATTTAAATTCAATATTTCCTTTTTAATTACAGAATGTGACAGAACAAGATGTAAATGAGCAAAAGAGTAATTACAGAAACAGATGGCAGCCATTTACAGTAGAAAGGTAAGGATTATCTCCCCCTAATATTCAGTAGAAAGGTAAGGGTTATATTTACAGAAACAGATGGCAGCCATTTACAGTAGAAAGGCAAGGGTTATCTCCCCCCTAATATTTACAGAAACAGATGGCAGCCATTTACAGTAGAAAGGTAAGGATTATCCCCCCCCCCTAATATTTCAAGAAACAGATGACAGTCATTTACAGTAGAAAGGCAAGGGTTATCTCCCCCCTAATATTTACAGAAACAGATGACAGCCATTTACAGTAGAAAGGTAAGAGTTATCTCCCCCTAATATTTACAGAAACAGATGGCAACCATTTACAGTAGATAGGCAAGGGTTATCTCCCCCTAATATTTACAGAAACAGATGGCAGCCATTTACAGTAGAAAGGTAAGGGTTATCTCCCCCTAATATTCACAGAAACAGATGGCAGCCATTTACAGTAGAAAGGCAAGGGTTATCTCCTCCCTAATATTTACAGAAACAGATGGCAGCCATTTACAGTAGAAAGGTAAGGATTATCCCCCAGTCATTTACAGTAGAAAGGCAAGGGTTATCTCCCCCTAATATTTACAGAAACAGATGGCAGCCATTTACAGTAGAAAGGTAAGAGTTATCTCCCCCTAATATTTACAGAAACAGATGGCAACCATTTACAGTAGATAGGCAAGGGTTATCTCCCCCTAATATTTACAGAAACAGATGGCAGCCATTTACAGTAGAAAGGTAAGGGTTATCTCCCCCTAATATTCACAGAAACAGATGGCAGCCATTTACAGTAGAAAAGTTAGGTTTACCCCCCTTCTGCCCCTTATATTTACAAAAACAGATGGCAGCCATTTACAGCAGAACGGTAAGAGTGAACTCCACCTATATTTCAAGAAACAGATGGCAGCCATTTACAGCAGAAAAACAAGGATTGATTATCTCCTTGTAATATTTACACTGAAGTTAGATGCTTTCAGTAGAGATGTAAGAATTACCTCCCCTTTGCAGATACAAGTAAGCTTGAGATATATACTATCAAGTCACAACTTATCTGGTTGTCAAAATTTAACAGAGAAGTGTGAATGGTACTCTTTTATATTTTTGAATATTATTTGGTATTTCTGTTTTAGAATGGCTGATGATCTCCATCACCTGTTGACTACGAGTAGTCAAGAGCCACAACCATTCATCTTTGTGGGGGCCGAAATGGGAGCGCTTGTGGCACAGTTCTACTCGCAGATGTTTGATAAGTAAGTAAACCCTTACAGGGCCTCAACCATTCATCTTTTGGTGCCATAATGGGGGCACTTGTTGCACAAATCTACTTTATAGTTGTAGTGCCTCATTCTTCTATATTTGGGCCTATATTGGAGGCACATGTGTCAAAGTTATACATAAAAATGTCTTTAATTAGTTTTATCCTATAGAGCCCTAACCATTGGTGAACCATGGAAATGGGCAATTAAGTTCTGCTCGAAGTTAAGCGCCAAATGTAGAGCCAGTGGTAGCACACTCGAAATTGTTTGATAATTAAGTAAGCCTCTGTAGATTGAGACACAACGTTTCATTATTGTTTTGATGAAAAGTGGGACATGGGTATGATCACCAATCTGATTAATCATTAAGAAGTGTAATGTAGTATAACCTGAAGATCTTTGTTTTAATCAGATTGGTAAAGCACAGTTTAATATTTTTTAGGTGATGAAAATTTGCACATTATTTTTTTTGTTGAATATGTGAGCTAAAATTCTTTTGGAACCTCAATTCTTTATTGTTTCTTAACCTGAATTGGGGGCCTTTGCCCTGCATTTACTTTGATCTAATTCCCAAGATTCTGATTTTGTTTCAGTCAAATTTTGGGAATGGTCTTGATAAATCCAATCTCGGATGGGCTGTTTGAACAGGACGATGGAGCTTGGCATCAATACTGGTAAACCATTGTTCTTCTCTAAGGTAACATCTGGAAACTTAGTGTGCTGAAAGTGATTTCTATATTGATTATGAATGACTTGACCTTTGCTTCAGTTTTGCAAAGGTTTAACTCCGACAAATATGGTCCAATGAAAGTCCTGATCGAACTTGGCCAAGGCCCAGAGACATTTAAGCATGTTTTAAGAAAATCCAGTAATATTTGCAAGAGTTGTTAAACGGAAACGGCTGAAAATGCCGTTTTTCGTTAAAGGGCCTTGACACATTTAACTTGTAACTAATTACAAAAAAATCACTTAAAATTTGTGGCAGTTATTGCATGGAAACCAAGCGTTACAGACATAGAGATGGACGGACGGACAGGCAGAAAGGACCCAAATTAATATCCCCCATTTCAGTGAAAACGGGGGATAAAAACCATTACAAATTTCAAATTTTCCAAAAGACTCTACAACCATACTGTGAAAAGAGAATCAATATACATGTATTTAGATATTTAATAAGAGATTTTAATGATTTATCTACAGGTACAACCAGATGGTACCAATGTTCCAAAGTCTACAACTGGGGGCAGCGCTCGGTCTAACCCGGCTAGCTCTTCTGTTTGGATTCCTCCACCAGCCTCTGTTCGACTCTGAATTACCTGAGAATGTTAAATACCGACAGGTAAGGTATACTGTACAAGTGATTTGACTTGTTTGAAGAATATAATGAAAACCATTTTTTACTTAGTAACATCCTAAGGTTTTTCATTGTAATGTCTGTAGCTGTTTCTGGTACAATCAGCGATGAAGAACAGGTTACTATACTGGCGCTATAAACTTGTACAATCGCAATGATTCAATGAAATACACAAACACCATTTAATTAGCATAAAATCAATTTTACACAGGTAAACCACTGTGATGCTTTTAGGTCACCTGACTATAGGTCATGGTGACCTATTGCGATAGTCTTTTGTCTGTCATCGTGCGTCGTCAGTAAACATTTCCTTGTGAACACAATAACTTGAGTAAATATGAACCGAGCTTAATGAATCTTTGTAGGTAGACTAACATTGAAAAGATCTTGGACGGCTCTAAAACTCAGCTTGATTCGACAGTAATTTACGGAGTAATTGCCCTTTGCCCAATTATTATTTGACCTTGTGAATGCGATAACTTTAGTAAATATACATTGATCTTAATGAAACTTTGTATATAGACTAACATTGGAACGATTTAGGACGAGTTTGAAATTCAAATTAATTCGACAGTAAATTATGGAGTTATTGCCCTTTGCACTAAAAATGTTATTGGACCTTGTGAACAGGATAACTTGAGTAAATATGAACCAAGCTTAATGAAATTTTGTATGTAGACTACCATTTGAAAGATCAGGAACGTATTTGAAAATCGACCTCATTAGATTGTAACTTATGGAGTTATTGCCCTTTGCAATTATAATTATTGAATCTTGTTAATATGATAACTTGGGTAAATATGCACCAAGCTTAATGAAACTTTTTATGTAGACTACCATATATCAAACATTGTAAATCTCTTGAACAAGATTGAAAATAAGCTTGATTCGAGTCTAACTTATTTACAGAGTTATTGCCCTTTGCAATAATAATTATTGAACCTTGTGAACACAGTAATGTGAGAAAATATGCACCAAGCTTAATGAAACTTTGTTTGTAGACCTATTACCAGCTATTAGATGTACCGGTATGTTCCTATTTTGTGAACAAAAGACATCAGTTGGCTAGTAAATTACATAACTTATTTGTATCAAATATCAGGTGACCGTTAAGGCCAATGGACCTCTTGTTGTATAATTCTAAAAGTTGCTAAGAGAAAAAGTGGAAATCACGTTTTAGCAAAATGATTGCAGAAATAGATTTCTATTTTGATTTTGAAATAAGATTTAACAATTTGGGTC
Source organism: Argopecten irradians irradians (assembly GCA_004382745.1). Taxonomy (NCBI): domain Eukaryota; kingdom Metazoa; phylum Mollusca; class Bivalvia; order Pectinida; family Pectinidae; genus Argopecten; species Argopecten irradians. The sequence continues at coordinate 1,001,792 of SAYR01052728.1, read as the reverse complement.
TAGAAAAATTGAACAGAAACTCTGTATACAGTATGGCGTAGTTATTAATTTGCGGAGATAAGATTTTGCGAATACTGATTGCAAACTTGTCTTTTGTTATTTTAAACATCTGCTTTGTCACCTCAAATTTCAGTTGCCATGGTTATTTGTTTAACATATATTTTATATCAATTTTCATTTTCTAGAAACATTTGCTATGTCATCCAAAACATCTGAGCTCTGTAGTAGACGAACACCACTTCATCAACGAGTCATTTTCACAATTGAGGTAAATACTGTATACATTTATAAATCCAACTTATTAGTGGATAGTCAAATGTCAAGAGTTGGAGAAAAATTATTTCACTTAATAATTGCTTGCTGAAGTCATGTGACTGTTTTAAACCCTATAGACCTATTAAAATTGCCATTATTATGAAATTATTATAATGTAAATGTCATAGATTTCATATCTTCTGTTTTCAGAACAGTACGGATGATTAAAGCCCTACCAAGTAATATATCTGTCACCATAATAAGTGGTAACTATTACGATGAACAGATGCCAAGCTATCTGAACAAGGTAAGGGTTTCAACTGTAGATGAATATAGATACAATGAAATTAGTGTATGGTTAGAACAGACAGATATTTGTTTTTAGGTCACCTGAGACGATGTCTCAAGTGACATATTCTAATCGCCTTTTGTCTGTTGTCTTGCGTCGTGCACAAATCTTCTCAGACATACGGCCAATCAAAATCGTGAATTATATGACTCCCAACCCCCAGGGGTGTGTGGGAGGGGCCAAAAGGGGTAAAATTGACTAAAATTTCAAAAATCTTCTTCTCAACTCACAGATGTGGTAGAATCAAATACTCTTCATAGATAGAAAGGTCTCAAAGCCCTCTACAAATTGTGAATTATATGACCCTGGGGTCTCAGGTTTCCCCCTGGGGAGGGGGTTAAGTTTACTATAGTTTATATAGTGAAAACACATTTTGGAGCATTATTTGCTCATTTATAATAGAAAATTTGTCAATTGTTGTAAGAGTTATCCCTATGTGATGGCTATTGAATCCTATTAATAAATTTTCCATGACTGACCCCCAAGGGCCTTAGGGGCGAGGCCAAAAGGGGTCAAATAGGCTAAAACTTCAAACCTTCTGAAATTCTGGAACTGGTAGAATCAATTACTCTTCATAGATTGAAAGGTCTTAAGGTCCTTTACAAAAATTGTGAATTATATGACCCCCGGTCTCGTTTTTCCCCCTGGGGAGGGGGTCAAGTTTAATTTAGTTTACATAGGAAAAACACATTTATGAACGTTATTTGCTTATTTTTCATAGGAAATTAGTCAAACTGGATTACAATTTTTGGCTTGAGAGAGTATTTTATGGTTATATCCATATTTGTCCTGGCCGACCCCCAGGGGCGGGGCCAAAAGGGGTCAAATAGGTTAAAACTTCAAAAATCTTCTTCTGAATTCACAGATTTGATTGAAGCAGTTACTCTTCATAGATTGGAAGGTCTTAAGGCCCTTTGCAAAAATTGTGAATTTCATGGCCCTGGGATCTCAGATTTTCCCCTGGGGAGGGGGTCAAATTCACTATAGTTTATATAGGAAAGCCAAAATTATGAACAGTATTTGCTTTGTCTTCATAGAAAATGAGTCAAACTGGCTTAGAATCATTAGCCTGAGAAAGCATTTTAACATCATATCCATATTGGTCCTGTACTGTCCGACCCCCAGGGTCCAGAGGGGGGGGCAAAAGGGGTCAAATTGGCTAACTTTTCAAAAATCTTTCTTCTGAATTCACAGATCGATGGAACCAAATACTCTTCACAGATTGAAAGGTCTTAAGGCGCTTTACAAAATGTGTGAATTTCATGGCCCTGGGATCTCAGATTTTCCCCTGGGGAAGGAGTCAAATTTACTATAGTTTATGTAGGAAAAACACATTTATGAACAATTTTTCCTTAGTTTTAATAGGAAATGAGTCAAACTGGGTTATAATTATTAGCCTGATATAGCATTTTAACACCATATCCATATTGGTCCTGGCTGACCCTCAGGGACCAGAGGGGCGGGGCCAAAATGGGCAAAATGGCTAAAATTTCAAAAATCTTCTTCTGAATTCACAGGTTTGATGGAACCAAATAATCTTCATAGATTAAAAAGTGAAATTTATGAAATCATTGGCACTGACTGACTTCTAGTTTGGTTTTGTTGTTTAACGTTATACCAAAGCAAATTGGAATTTTAAGCATGATGTTTGGTAACATAATGCACTAACTATCAAAATGAAAGACAAAAAGTAAAAATGCTTATACGAAGATTCAACTTTAAAGTTTATTCTAATTCATAAATACTTTTTACAGATTTGAACCAACTTTGCAATGCTCTTTCTGTATCAGCACTCAGCTGGTAACCATCAAGGCCTCTTGGGCCTCTTGTTAGATGTACAATCAGTACCTCATTAGGACACAGTGTCATAGATTTGTTTTCGAGAGACAATTAATTTATTTACTTTTGTATTGAAGTAAAATCAGAAGCACAAACTTTTCAATGATGTTAAACTAGTGTAAAGTAAATAATTTTTGTTACTGAAGAAAAATACTGATTCATCTGCCCCTGCTATGGATAAATAAAAATCAGCATTTAAACTTTCAGCGTTATAGCATCTTTAGAGATGTTTATCATGTTGCAGACTGTCCTCAGTGTAGTGGATTGTCCGAACTACTAATGTCTCAGTTTTATGGCAATGTTGATGTTGTTATTTTGTTCTTTATGCAGGCTTGGGCTAAATCGGAGCAGATATTACTGACAAGACACTATCCCAACTCAAAACACCTTGTCATCAACAGCGCAGACCGACATATGCTATATAATAATCCGTCCAGTGTCTCTGAACCCATCAACAGAATTGTCAGACAGTGGAAAAGCAAAATAAAAGTTCATAAAAAGTCCTGAAATTGATATGTAACAATCCAATGTTTTTGCTTTTCTGAATAAATTTAGTTTTTTTTTGTATCTTTATTCTTTTTCTTTTTTTTTATCGAGGTTAATGCAGTGTGATAGATACATGTACATTATATTCTGAAGTTTATCCCTGCAATATTTTTTAATGTATGTGATGATCATAAAAATGACAAAGAATTATTCATGGAAATTTAAATTACATGTAGTTATAGCAGGGAATACTGTTCAGCAACAGTATAATATTAAGAATTGGAAAATTTTATTTTGTAAAAGCTTTATGGCTGATGGTAAAGTAAAATACATACTGATGTAAAACAATCATTGTAGTTTGTTTTGTAAATGCCTTTAAAAATACAAACTGTACATTAAATACTGTTCTTCATTGCATAAGTTTTGTGCTGGACATCATAGGTATTCACTTTTATTCTGAGTTTGGCCTGCACAGATTTGATAAATTTGTGTTTTCAGTGTATTTGATAATTTGCTTGTCAACAACTGTGATAACAATAGTATAAAAGGTTTTGATTCTAGTTATAGACACCTCTATATACTGGTAGGCATCTGTAAAACTAAAAAACAAAAACCTGTGATACAAGTATAGAATCATGCTGTACATGTACTTTTTCATATTGAACATGTACTTAATATTTCACACTGTACATGTACTTATTTCAGCAGCATTCTAATTTTGTATTGCTCATATCATTGCATTTACATTGGTCCAAGCTGCCTTTCTGTATAAACAATACTTTAATATGTCTTACAAATGGACTGACCAACAAAAATATTAATATGTAGAAAAGGTCTTACAGTTAACTTGGTTCAGTGTGTGGTAGAAAAGGTCTTACAGTTAACCTGGTTCAGTGTGTTGTAGAAAAGGTCTTACAGTTAACCTGCAGGTTCAGCTTGTGGTAGAAAGGTCTTGCAGTTAACCTGCAGGTTCAGCATGTGGTAGAAAAGGTCTTACAGTTAACCTGCAGGTTCAGCGTGTGGTAGAAAAGGTCTTACAGTTAACCTGCAGGTTCAGCTTGTGGTAGAAAAGGTCTTACAGTTAACCTGCAGGTTCAGCATGTGATAGAAAAGGTCTTACAGTTAACCTGCAGGTTCAGCGTGTGGTAGAAAAGGTCTTACAGTTAACCTGCAGGTTCAGCATGTGGTAGAAAAGGTCTTACAGTTAACCTGCAGGTTCAGCTTGTGGTAGAAAGGTCTTGCAGTTAACCTGCAGGTTCAGCTTGTGGTAGAAAAGGTCTTACAGTTAACCTGCAGGTTCAGCTTGTGGTAGAAAAGGTATTACAGTTAACCTGCAGGTTCAGCTTGTGGTAGAAAGGTCTTGCAGTTAACCTGCAGGTTCAGCGTGTGGTAGAAAAGGTATTACAGTTAACCTGCAGGTTCAGCGTGTGATAGAAAAGGTCTTACAGTTAACCTGCAGGTTCAGCGTGTGGTAGAAAAGGTCTTACAATTAACCAGGCTAAGTGTGTGGTAGAAAAGGTCTTACAGTTAACCTGCAGGCTCAGTGTGTGGTAGAAAAGGTCTTACAGTTAACCTGGTTCAGTGTTGTAGAAAAGGTCTTGCAGTTAACCAGGTTCAGCGTGTGGCAGAAAAGGTCTTACAGTTAACCTGCAGGTTCAGCGTGTGGTAGAAAAGGTCTTACAGTTAACCTGCAGGTTCAACGTGTGGTAGAAAAGGTCTTAGAATTAACCTGCAGGTTCAGTGTGTGGTAGAAAATATGAATAATATATTTTTAGTGACGGTGACCTTTGTAGTCGACCTTTTGATCCCAAATTCAATCCCAAGCTGTATTTTCCCATATGCCACCATTGTGTGAAGTTTGATCAAAATCTGTTGATTGTTTTCTCAAGTATCAACTTGGATCGACCCGAAATGTAAACAATACTTTGTAGAGACCATATCAGGATCATTTCAGCCAATCTGCACAGGTATGACTTGAGCTTGGCCGTTTTCATTTATTTGGAACAACTCGTTTGATCGTTTGTTGAGTCAATATTTAAAGTATATATCCTTATAGGCCCGAGTGCTTTGTCAAGACTCATCAGAAAACAATATAAAATCACCAGAATTAATTTATAAACTAACAACTTGGCCCAATCAGTCAAACTGTATAACCGAAAATGGCCCAGAAGTTCAAAATGTGTTATCAAGATGGTGGCACTATTTGATTTCAGATCAACCCGAAAAATTACAATACTTGGTTGATCATGTCTGGATCATTTCAGCCAAACCCACTGGTAGAACTTGAGAACTGGAGACAGACAATACAAAATTCAAAACATCTAACAAACCTTTGATGAGAAAAAAGATTTTATTACGTATGTATTTGTTGCTATATTGTTAAATGAAATGTAGAGATATGTAAATTAGATAGAAATCACAACATCGTATAAATAGCAAATCTAAATGAGAAAAAAAAGGCTTTGTTGTTTCAGTAATGATTCACAAATATCAGGTCAATAATTCCCAGAAATAAAATATCAAAAGCACTTTGTGCAAAAACACTTATGATTCAAAAGAAATTTTGTACATTGTACATATTAAGGGTAATCAAATATCCAAGTTTAACCCTATGCCTGAATGTTACTGAAACTACTAGTATCTACCAGTACATAGGGACCAGCCATGTGACTGGAGAGGAAACCTTTAATATATAGGGTACTTAGCATGCTGGTAAGTAAAAAACCAACTATAGAATAAAATCAAAGTGTATTTTGTCTATAACTATAGTTGAGATTTCAACTTGCACATGCTAAAGTACCTATGCCTTGAAGTGGCCCCTTACTGTGCTAATGGAAGCAAACATGACAATTGCACCTCAGAAAACCCCAGTATGAAAGTACACAATAATATTGAGCAGAGTATAAAACTAAAGGATGAATAAACTAAATACCGATAACACTACAACCAGGGTTATATGGGGGAAATATGTTAAACAGGCAATGATGCACCACTATCGTATGAATAAAACTCGATATAAATCTACAAACACAAAATATTATGACTTAGTCCATGTAAACCTAAATAGTTTCTAGAACATTTATTAAATTCTAATATGCAATCTATTATAAACCATACCAACCCGAACTGGTACAAATTTAAACCTTGTTAAATTACATCAATTTAAATCATAATTTGGTCGGTTTAAAATAGTGTTAAGCTATGAAAAAAAGGATTCACTTGAAAAAGACATACAAAAAACAAAATGTTTAGTGAACATTAGGCTTACATGAAGAGTATAGTATATATTGCTGAATACTTAATATAACTAAAACATTTGTAAATAGTGTACATAATGTATATAATAGACAAATGAAAACAGACATTTAATGATAAGCACTAAACAAATAAGGCAAGTAATTTGGAGTTTGTTCCGTAGCAATGACAATGGCGAGAATGTCTGGTAAATTGTTTTCATTAACAGAAACATATGTGTATAATTTCCTTATTATAAAATCGTTATTGTGCATGCATTAGCCTTATTTGCTTAATATCTTCTATATTAGCACAGAAACCACTGGCCTTTCGGTGCAAAAATAGAATTCTAAGTTGATAAATCCTCGTGTTAACCTCAATGAGAGTTTATCATTGAAAGTCTTGCACATTTATTACATTCACAACTCGATAATGTCATTGCCAAAGACCACCTATGTGACTAGTAAGAAAGGTTACAGCTTTGATGTTCAAAGCCTTCATTATATTTTCTTCAAAATTAATTTTGGTTGTAATATCATTTTTTGATCATTAATTAATTTGTCTATCCCCCCCCCCCCCTCCAAATTTTTTTTACAAAAACCGTTTTGATGATGTGATAAACCTGGTCTCCACATAATTATATTATCTTTTTGAATGGATGAGAAGTTTTATGGAAATTAAGAAATGTGAAAATTTACTACATATTTGATAACATTAACAATGAGGATGAATTTTGTAACTTTGTAACATCAAATCTGTAATTATATTACTTATGCTAGCATCAAAGAGCAAGGAATTGGGAGTATACTTGTTGGTAAATATAAAATAATAATCAAAACATTATTTACCAAGTGAGGAGAGCCTTGAATAAAATGTATACTAAATGTGGGACAATAAAACAGAAATTAATGTTACATGATTTCTGTGTATCTACGATTACAGACTTAACCATCACCATATGATAGCTTAACACAACATGGACAAGGCAGGACTTAACGACATGGTTCACAAGAGCCTGATAACCAGCTTCTATGGTAAACATCACACATCTCTATTTTTAGTATTTTATTCTTCACTCTTCTTGTTAGACATTTTATCACATCACAGAACAAAACATCGTTAGGATGGTAAGACAAAGAGGGAGGACCCATTGGGCAAATTCAGCAAATTAGAAAAAATGTCTCACAGACTTCACAAACCTTGTATTAACACAAAACCATGCATTTTGGTAATTGTACAATGCCCAACATTATACATATTGTAAAATAAATAACTTTTAACCCAATGAAGGTTACCAATATATTTTGTAAATTAATTTTGGCCAAAAGACTTTTAAAACCCGATCAATATCTATAAACTTTTCTGAATTTCACAGGAGATACAAACATCACACATCTCTATTTTTAGTATTTTATTCTTCACTCTTCTTGTTAGACATTTTATCACATCACAGAACAAAACATCTTTAGGATGGCAAGACAAAGAGGGAGGACCCATTGGGCAAATTCAGCAAATTAGAAAAAATGTCTCACAGACTTCACAAACCTTGTATTAACACAAAACCATGCATTTTGGTAATTTCACAGGAGATACCTCCAGGGGTTTCCATAGCCAAATCTATCTAATATTGATGGATATATTTCGACTATAGATAATCTAATAATAGTTATAGCTATGGAATATATACACCAAAATAAGCTGCCTCTTCTGTATTCAAAGCATATATCAGCAAATGATTTAATTAGTTTGCTACTATCATTATAGTGCTACCATTTCCACAAATGCTCATAAATCACATCAATTTGATGTTTCCTGAACATGTAAAAATACCTCACTGGGATAATATCCTAACAAATCCAACTGAACAATACACTTCAGATGTTTAACCCATGTAGATGGGTAACAAACAAAATGGATTATTTAAATGGCAGTGATCACAATATGACTTATTAAAGAGATAGGTTGTTTGATATATATCTTGACTCTAAAAGGAGCTAACTTCCTATGATTTTTATATTTAACCTCTATCAACTGAGGTAGAAAAGTCAGCAAATAACATAAATCAAACCTGATTATCTCAAACTTTAACAAAGTCAGATGAAACAGTATTCCAAAAACCAAGGTTTTATTTTTTTGGAGGGTGTTTTATTCCCTTTTAGTGGAGTCATTTTGAAATAACTAGGTTTGACTTTGTCATACTTGTTAAACAATAAAATCATCATCACTTGTGGGAGGTGATGAATCATTTTCACAACACGTGTACAATGAATCAATACCATAATGATCTAAATAGTTGGTCATTCAACAGGTGCAAAAATGAAATGTGAAATGTAATCACACAGTACACACAGCTAAATAGGCTTTTATCATGATGGTTAAGGTTTATTTCTTTTCCCTCAAAAAAAAAAAAAAAAATTTGAATATTTAAAACAAAATTAAACAAATCATCATTTAATCTTATCCTACACATCTTGAAATTAATCGTAAATCTAGATTTTAAAGATCTAAATGAACAGCACTTATTAATTGCAAGAAGATAGCTTGGAGCTATATATTATGTCGCAATAAAAATCAAGCATATAATCAATGCATTATTTGAGGGATAGTCAATTTGAAATGACCCTGATTATTTCAACATGTTACAGTTGACAAGCTAAATTTGTAACATCAATGAGATTATATGACATGGATGATGTCTCAATGTAATTTATCAGCACTGTCGCTTATACATGATGTCCTGTATTTCAATCAATTTCTTATTCCCATGCAGAAACATAATGAGATTCGATACCATTCCTAATCCTGTACTGCTCTACATGATGGAACATCCGTTGTTGCCTCCGTCACGCTGTAAAACAAAACAAAAGTCACATGTATTCATCAATTGTCATATATACTCATCCTTATCTTGGATCAGCTACTGTATCTATAATTATTCTTAGTCACTCATCCTTATTTTGGATCAGCTACCGTATCTATAATTATTCTTAGTTACTCATCCTTATCAGCTACCGTATCTGTAATCTATTCTAAAGTATTACAGATAATGATACATATGTAACCGTTCTTTTTTATCACTGAAAAGACTTTCTTACAAAACTTACAAATCATACCATTATGTGACATCACTGAAATCCTTCGTTTGGAAGTAAAGAGTTTAGGATACAGACGACAAATAACTTACGCGACTATCAACATCATCATAGCCAGAACGGAAGGACTGTGTGGTACGGGCTAGCGTTTTAGACATTTCTCTGGAAGCTACCTCCTGTAACCAATCAGAAACAGCAATATATCATTTTCATTCAATACTGTAAATCACTTCAGGAGTCACTGAACCATGCACTAACAAATTTCCATTAAGGGTACAATTAACTGTTTGGTCGGGTATGCCGTACATATGTAAACTTGATTCTTTAGCTAAAGTTGGTTAAACTTTGACATTTTTTACAAGATATATGTAGTATTACAGTATGTACATAACTAAATCCAATCATGCAATTAATATACAATATATATAATGAAATGATAATTTCACTTTTGTATTTTATTGTTGATTTTCACTACATTTTAGTCCTTTCCTTGGTAACTGGATTATTGCTTGCTCTGAACAACACAACTTTACACAGCAGACAGTGACAGTTATATACACACCTCTCCATCACCATTGATAAGGACGGTCTTCATTACATTGGCTGTGACCCACTTCTGAGTCTTCATCACCAGGTCAGACGGAGGACTGTGCGTCTTATTCAATCCTGAACTCCATACCTACAAATTATCAATAAAAGTATACAAAATGTCAAATATTGGACGCATTGAAATCCAATACATAATATTTATCCAAAAGAGAATGCCACAACAACAATGAAGGCAAGTTTTAGTCTATTAAATGTCAGCTGTAGGCCTTGATAAATGTCAAAACATAATAGATTCACTTTATTGTTGTATTCTTTGATTTTATTACATTTACTGGCCAGTGATCAGTTCTAGTTGGGTACCAATTCTTGAACTGGTCATCGGCCAGTAAATGTAATGAAATCAAAGAATATCACAAATAAGGTCAAGGTCATTCAATTAACAAACTTTGTAACCCCTCATTCCAGGACACCACAGGCCCAACATCAACATTCTGGGCCTTTTGGTTATCATTGAAGTTGAATGAAAAGTCTCACACAGTTAGCATATATATGTTACTACTTCTTCTGCTGTCAACATAAATCACAAATCAAACTTACAGTACAGGTCTGGTTTGCCCGCAGAAGAAGGCTTCTGTGAAATTTGTAGTTGGTGGCTTGATCCCCATCTTGGCCTGCTGTGTGTTTTAATTGCCATCCTCCAATGGCAATGTCCTATAAAAAAACATCACAAGTTGAGACAACACACATACAAATACTTATCTATAAATCACAAAAAATTACAAATTTAGGCATCACTGTCAATACAAATTTTATCTAGGCATTCAAGTAGCCTGTGAACTGGTCACCCCAATTTGTTTGATTCTAATTCATAGTAATTGGCCTAGTATATCACATAATGCACCTTATCAGACTAATCATATGAACATTCCTTTTGTGAACAAACAGGCACATAAAGATTAATTCACAAAAATTTTGACCTGCAAGGATAACCAACTAAATTATACAGTTCTATGGGCAAACATGTTAAAATTAACATATGTACTTACCTCATCAGAAGTATTGGAAATAGTGATGAACTTTCCTTCACCATCTGTTTCCTTAATTTCAACATGGCTAGTAGCTGAAGATGTAGTAGCAAAGTCAGAACTAGATGATGATTGGCTGAATTCCTCGACAGTATCGGACAGGGTCACACGCTTACGCTTGGCTCCACGGGCAACAGAACGAATCGGCGTCGACTCGGACGTAGAAGAGGACTGGGACAGATTCAACCTTAGTAAGAGTAAGTAAATCAGTGAAAGAGAGATTAGTTATTACTATGAGACATGCTGATATAAGAAGACTGGTGTCCTAACTCAGCATCGAAGTATAGCATGCTGTGTAATATCCAGCGCCTATAGCCAAATATTGGTAGAACATGTTACTCCACTATCAGGCCATTGTATAAATATACTAGGTGTTTCATCAATACATTTTTTTAGTCTTTTGATTGTTCAAGATTTATTTACCACTTTGATCTATATACTAATTTTTCCAGAGTCAAATCATAATTGCTTAAAATCATCAGTAATAAAGTGGTGTCATTCTGTTGTGCTAGTTAGTTCAAATTAAAAGAATTTATCATCAATATAGTTTCTTAAAGGAATTAAAATTTATCTTCACCGGGCGATATTCCCATGCCTAAAATACAGTTGATATGATTGTGGTAGACATAGGTAACATAACTTGTAACTTTTATAGAATAACTTGTGTGATATAGATTGTATATTCCCCTACTGTTGTGTAACCCCTGCATGTCTCCCTTTACCTGAAAGAGCAATTATAAACAACGCAATTAAAATAAAAATACTTATGAACAGATTTCCTACCTCTCTTCCTCTCCTTCAAGAAGTTTTCTGTATGCCATAATTTCATTATCAAGTTTGATTTTGATTTCTAGAAGGTCAGTGTACTCCTGCACCTGTTCATTCAGACTGATGCGGAGATCAGCAATCTCCTGGTCCTTCTGGGCAAGGCGGTTCAAGAAGTCCTCCTGCTCACGGGTTAGCTGTGCCTCTAAGTTAGCTATACGTTTCTCATAGGTAGCATTCTACAAAGACACACACAACTGGTTTAGCATCTGTGTCTGAAGGGGTACAAAACCTTGAATTTCAAATTCTAAGATTAAACTCCTGGTCAGCAATGTCATATTTCTAACATGTAGCATTTACTACATCATTGAATAAGGTAATTATATAAATATTCACTTTTGAGAAAAAGTAAATTATACTATATATCATTGACATCTATCATTGATATCACTTTCTTAGAATTATGGAAATATAACAAACAAATACCTAAACACAGTCAATATTGCTGTAAGAAAATCTTGGGTATACTGCTTGGGGATACCTGAGAGCGTAGTTTGGAGTTTTCTGCTGAGAGTTCGTCCACTTGTTTCCTGACACTCATCAGGTCTTGTGTCATAAGAGAGGAACTGTTCATGCTGCGGTCCATAGCCGAATTCATATCGTCCATCTGTAACAACAGCACAACAATTAGTTATTACATTTACCTTTACACTATAATTATGACGGTATATATGTATAATTCTCTAAATTATAGAATTTGGTGCCTGGTTGGGCTGGTGTCCATATTTAACTTACTCAGTACTTCTGGTTTCTCTGAGATATATACTAGACCTCAAGCCAGGATCAATAATATATACCTGATAAACCAGAATACAAGACATTTTACAAAAATTTATTTACATTCATTAAATTACACTATTTCTATCAAATTTTGAATCCACAATACACACAGAAAGTATAATATGTTAATTGTTTATTACTATTAACAGACTAACAACAAATTCATGATAAATTTATATTACCAAGGTATAACATAGTAATTTGTATTCCTTGTCAGGGTTCTTTGTTACGTGTACAACAAACTGCTTGCAACAAAGTGATTTCCTCAGCCTATAGAGATTCAAAATAACCTTGTTTTACTATGAAGGGTTTTACATTTAATGTTTAAAATTACTTGCCCTGTTGGCAAATACACATTTTACAGGCCCTGACAGAGGTCCACTTGCTTGATCTTGCCTTGACAAATGCTTTGGAAATTACACTTTTAACTCAAAACTTTCATTTTCTAGAACCTAACACTTGTCTGACAACTTATCATCATACAGTACATTGATACTGTTTCTTCCCTTTAGGAAGAAAAATTACTTTTTCCAAAATTCTTCTAAATCTGTTACTATTGATTAGATTCATTGATGCTTGGTATATATAATCAAAATGACGCTGATGATATTTCCCAATTTAAAAAAAAAACCATTGATGATATTTTCCTAATTTAAAAAAAAAAAACACTGATGATATTTTCCCATTTTTTGCTTAGGGTCCTTTTCCAAAAATAGCTGACAAAATCCCTGTGATAGGTCACTGTATTAGTCTGGTATTACCTGAATCGGACCTTTGTACATGGTAGCTGGTTTTGACAAGCTGGTCCCTACATGTGAACAAATAATAAATGAAACCATTACCTTCCTCTCATAGAGGTTTTCAATTTCAAGTCGGACTTCTTTTAACTGAATGTCATGTTCGTCTCGTACACTCTGGAGTACTTCCTGTAGCTTAGCCTCATAGTCCATGCGTACTGAAGAGTCCACCTCCTCAATTTCTTGGGTGGTTTTTATACGAGTCTCATTTAATTCCTGAAAATAAAATAAAATGTCTAGGGACCAAAGTTTCACATTATATGAGACCTTAGCCATTTCCTAAAGTATTTTAAAGGGCTAACAAAATACTTGTGCTCTACAGCATTTTATACAATTTCTGTTCCTGTACAAGTAAACTTTTAATAAATACCTGAGGCCTAACTTCCCAATTACAAGATGAAATATTTTTATATACCATTTAGTATATGATGCAAATACACTAGTCTAGTATATATGTATCCGCTATTATAATTTCATGATTGTAGGTCTTAAACCTGTGTTATTACCCGATTGTACACCTATATTATTTACCTGTTCGTACACCTGTGTTTTGAAGGACAGATCTTCCTTAAGACTCTGGATACGGTTTTGTAGATCAACACGCAGTAAAGTCTCGTCTTCCAACTGCTTTTTGGCAGTAGCCAACTGTCTCTCTAAGACGGCCATAGCATTCCGGAGTTTCTACAAGGAAAATTAACAGTGAATTATTCAGTGACATTGATAGTTATTCAATATTGTTCTCGAGTGGGAATAGCATATTTAAAACAAAATCTATATAAATTTGGACAATCATTCCTTTTAATTACAGATTTCTGTAACAGTAAAACTAATGAATACTACTTCTTTACCTTATTCACATCTGAATGGTGAATCAAATCCCCACCATCTATTGTGGATAATGCAACAATGTGCAAAATTCCAAGGGGTAATTTAATATAAAGTGATTAATAATTGCGAAAAATAGATTGCAGCAAATCTTTTAACTCATCAAAAGGGGTTTTGTTATCTTTCAGAAGAGGCGGTGCAATTGCAATTCAAGGGGGTAATTTTCTATACTATCTGTATGCTATCTAATGTAATTTAGCCCAAATCAGGCAGTACCATGCACAGCCAGGTTTAGTTTAACCCGCAAAAAGAATCTGGTACCGCCTGAAGTTGAAACCCCTGCATCAATAATTAAAACATTGATTTGATGATAATGTTATCCTTGATAGCATCTATTTTAAAAAGGTGTTAATAAGTTTTAACTTCTGATTTTTCTTACAGCACACTCCTTGTCCAGCTGCTTTCTCTGACCCTCTGCTTGTGTTGCTTGGTTTTCAAGGTCTGCATTCTGTTTGAGAAGGTCTGCATTCTGACCTTGAGCATCTCTCAGTTCTTTGTCAGTTTTGTGATATCTAAAATAAACAACATCTTTATGAATTTTTGATACTTGGACTAAGTTGATCATTAGTAACCAAGAAGCTTCATTGGTTCAGCACCTGGCCTGTGTCTAATGGTGCCATTTTTTTTAGCTGTGCATGGACAATCAAACTAAGGACCTTTGGTGTATTATAATATTCCAATGGTCAACCAATCGAGCGTAATTGGGTATGAGCTGATTAGAAATTCTCTCTAGCCTAAAGGTATATATTGCTTCAGAAAAATACATATATCCAATTCTACACTGGGAATAAATAATTTCATTCATTGTTTTTATCAGTATTTCATATTTTATTATTTTCTGCAAATCTTTGTTTTGTTGTAGATTTTCCCAATTTCAAAGCCACATGCACCATTTCCAAAGCAGTGAAAAACAGCCCTGTAATCTTTATTTGGATGCATTTGGAATATTTCATGAATTTTCACAGCAGCTACATGCAGTTCCAAATGGACCATTACCCTAAACAGAAAGAAAATGTTTTGTCGAAGTAAAGAAAAAAAGTTGACAATATCTTTTTAAATCAATGTTTCTAATTATGTTGTAAACATACCCTTTCAATGAATAGAACAGCGGTGTGCGAAAGTAACGATAGACCCATAGACCGAGGCTACAGAAAACCTGTCGGTCTATGCAAAACGCTAGTAGTGTAGACCTGATGTCTAAGCAAATGCATTGCTCATGTATCATAAACATTAATATTGTATGCAAATTTTTGTTAATAATTTAACCAGTCAGAAATTTACGGGTCGTGTCAGGATGCGTAATGTATATGCACGTCCATTTCAGTTGGGATACATCATTTTATAACAGTTTGCGTCCGTGGACGCGTACCGATTTCAGTGGCGAAGTCCCACATTTTTGGGGACTTTGCAATCGAACACACCCGAAAAATGGCGGCCTTGACAGGTGAGTCGGCTGGCTGAGAACACAGGTAAACTAACGGGTATGAACGCAAAACAGTTTATGAACAGTTTCTTCATTTAGGAAAATGTTTACTTCCCTTAACTGAAAACCTTTCTTTACCGAAACCGTTCCGTCTTTGTATTGTTCTAATGCGAGTGTCACATTTCATGATCTTTGACTTAAGCTGTCTTGACATCTGGGGTTGGTTTTGATCACAAACTGACTGTTATAAAAAGGAATTTGAAGGCCGACTGTACAGTATGTATCGGGGGAATGAACTGCATGAGTTAATCGTTTATTGAAATGGGTCAATTCTCGTTGATGACCAAGTAGTTTGAGACATGGACTACTTGCGACATTCATGGTGGCCGAGTGGAGATGTCACAACATATTACCACAAGCCCTCCACATCTGGGTCACAAATTTGGATCCCATGTGGATCTGTTGCCAGGTACTGACCATTGTTTGGTGACTTTTCGCCATGTACTCCGGTTTTCCTCCATCAAACCTGGAACATCCTTACATGACCCTGGCTGTTTAATTGGACGTAAAACTAAGCAAACCAAACCCCCTCCTGATCAGTGACCATGATCAGATGAATTCTAACTTGCACACACAAATGACAAAAACGTACTGATTAGCAAATGACGATAAAATATTCAAATCATTTACATAAAAAGTTAGTATATAGACATGAAAAGTATGTATGCCTAATAAACACGATAGCAACGCGCTAGGTTTATGTATAAAAGTAACAGGCCTATTAATGTGAGATCTTTCCCACGTGCTGTCAAATATTTGTTTCTCTAAATGACACAAATATGAAACGGACTATAGTGGCGAGACAGGTACGTTTCGGCGGTACAGATCAAAGGAATGTCTTCAAAAATAGATGTAACACTTTCTGAATATATAGTTAATCGACATCATACTCACTTTAATTTCCAGTCGTCCGCTTCCTCTTTGTATTTCCCTACTTCGATCTGTAAACGTGCTTTCTCTTTCGATGTGTCATCCAAAAGTCTTCTCGCCTCGTCGAGCTCCGACTGGAAAACAGCCTTTATGTTCGATCTGTCTCTAGTCACAGTTTCCTCGACGGACTTGATCTGGACTGTCAGACGACTATTTTCATTTTCCAGATATCTCACTCTGTCGATATACTGCGCTAAGCGATCGTTTAGATTTTTAAGAGTATTCTTTTCCTCGAGCCGGCTCAGTCTAGCTGGTGAAGGAGATCGGGCAGCTCGCGGAGATCGCACGGCACTTGCTGGTGTTGCCATTCTGAAAGACAATTTTCCACGTGCTCGTCCAGATGCCACAATATCCTCAAACAGCTTTGTGTACTTTCGTTTGTTGTGGAAGCGAACAATCAACCATATAGCGTACACACTCCGGCAGAAATGGCGTCTAGTGCCCGCCTTTTCGGTCACGTGACCGGCTACAGTATACAGTAAACTACCTAGTGAAACGAGTGTCGACCGTAACTATTTTGGGTGCAGTAGACTATAGTCACTACATGTTAGCGGTAAAACTAGTCATATTTAATGATTTAAAAATAAGTCAAGTCCATAAATGATGTAGGGTAAGATAACGTGATATTTAAGCTGCCGCTAACCAATATGCAAGGACACTGAGAAACATCTGCCGAGGATCATCTAAAAATGTACGATCTAGATCTACTGTGCGTGCTAAGACGTGACCATTGATCAATATCATGGCATTTATTTATTCAAAAATATATCTATTAGTCCTAAATGTGTTTTCTTGTGCTCAATTATGCAATATATTCTACTAAACCAGTGATCTCGACACCAGAAACTTTCTCAGGTGTATTTACATGTCTACTTTAACTGTAAATACATACATGTACTGTACAGTATATGACACTTTGTAATCGTGCAGTGGTAAATGTCATCTGCATCATTTTTTTATAGTTCACGCAATATTTGGACCTATACTTTATAGGTTCTCTCAGAAACATATATACATATATTTCTGGTTCTCTTGATAAATATTCTAGGTCTAGGTTACTCCACAGCCAAACCGCGATGCACTCTGGTAGAAAAAGTACGCATGCATACGACAGAATTTGTGCGATTTGCCGTTGGCTAGGATTTTACGAGTTGTAAATATTTCCCTTGTCTATTTTCCGCTTCCGCTTAGTACTGAAGACCAGACACTAATATTATAAGACGGGATTTAAAATTCTTTTCTTGAAAAGTTTGTGGACAGTTTCCGTGGTCATAACAAGTTTAAATACTGATTATATAGGCTAATATTACTGCTAATTGGGTACGCAACACCACGTGTATGTTTTCCATCTCCCATCCTCCACTGTTCCGGAACAATGGTTATTTTCTATATCTATAAATAAAATCTGTTGTGCCAGGGAATTAGTATATTATAGTCTGTTCTAACTTTCTACGACTCTCCAGTCCCTCATCCAAGAGCCACGTGCCCAGCTGTTCGCATGCATAGTGAGGACGGGCGTTATAATGACTAATGCGAGGCGTGGGCACTTGTATCTGATAATTAAATCCAAGAGCCGAGGCATTTTTGTAGACTTAGCTGCACTTTACAATTACTCTTGGACACTTCACATACAATGGTACATATATTGTAGATATACAATCTAAATCTGGACTTATGTACACACCACATTTATCAGTGAATAAATATAAAAAAGGAAGCTGTAAAAAGGAATTACTGTATGTTGAATCACTTATTTTTTAAACTATTAGATATAATTCATTACACTCATACACTGTGTGCTTGATGTGTGTCTAGAAACTGAAGTTATATATACAGGCCTTTTGATTGCTTTACATAGCATTTTTACGTCTACAAAAATGCATGATTCTATTCAATATATTATATGACAAATTCACGGCAAAACGAATCACGGTATAATTAATTTAGAGTTCTTAATTACTATGCTAGAGAGTCACGAGTGCAATAAACTAAACAAAATCCAAAAATGACGTACGCGGTACTCGGACCACAGGCGTTTGACTCTATAGACATTTTTTCTATATATATATATAATACTGTGTCAGTATTACATCTAAAGTATAGAGAGAAAAATGTCTATAGAGTCAACGCCTGTAATCGGACGTCCGTCCGTCCGAGATCCTTTTCCGGGCTATAACTAAAAAGCCGTTCTATGCAGATCATTGAAACTTTCTGCATACATAAGAAAAGTGCCTTAGTTGTGCCTTTTGCTATGGTGGATCTCCCATTTGGAAACATTTTCCGTTACCATGGAAATTCAGTAAAAAATACCAAATTGCTGTTTCCGTTTGTTTCCGGACTATAACTCCAAAGCGTTTAACGCAGCTCCATGAAACTTTCTGAAAATATCAGACAAGTGCCCTAGTTGTGCCTTTGCTATTCCGTACATTCCATTTTGGCAGAGATTTAAATCTCTGATTTTGGGAATGTATCTGTTACCATGGAAACTCAGTCAAAAATACGAAATAACAGTTTCTTTATGTTACCTGCTATTTTCTTTACAGTTTTACAATACTCGCATACTTTTAAAGTTATACTTGAATAATTGTTACTTTGACCTTGATGTATTTGTGGTGATAATGCCACCCTTTGCGACTCCTTAAAATAAAGTTCAATCGTCGCGATTTCAAAGCTTCTTCGAACTCTAATTAACCTAGACCAAGATACTCTGGCCCTAAACACCAGTCTTGGACGTTATGACTGATAGATGTCTGGTGTAGGGCCCCTAAATCAGACATCTATCCGTCAGAAGTCTGGTGTCAGGGCTAGAGTATCTCGGGAAATAATTAACCCAGTATAAAATTTGAAAACACTAAAACTGCATGATCCTATAGGTATAATGTTAACCCTGTTATATCAAGGAGTGTCAGTAATATGCTTTCTTACGAGCATTTTCATTAGCTCGAAATATTTACCTTAGTAGCACATGGTAAAAGGGGAAATGACGTTGCCGTTGGTAACGTCATTTCTGCTTAGCTGATGTGAAAACGTAAAGAATTTGAAAATTTTAAAGAAATATGAAAAGTAAATTAAACATTTATCCAAGTTTATTTTTTAAATGTTTCTGATATTAAGTATTTTATAAAGACGTCTCTTGTTAATCAAGTTTTGAAAGCAATCAACGATTCGCGATATCGCAATTGATTTACGTACACGAAAGTGAATCAAACGCAGAGACATCAATACAAACTTATGTTTATGGTGTATAACTTGGTTTGGCTACAAATAATGTCTACGCTCGGACATAATGAAATGTCTGACTTTAATATCTGTAATGGTTTGAAGATCATGTAAGCGATTTGTTTAGTGTTCCGTGTGTATTTTTGCATATATACGTATTTGTGACCTATTCTTTATATGCCGTATATATTGTGTACTGATTAAACCTTAGATAGTTTAAAATAATAAATGAAGAATTGTTATTACCATTCGCGTTTAGCCGTATAAAATACTCGGTTAACAGGTACATTCAATGTAGCTAAGACTGGTGGCCATCCGGAAACTACGTATCGATCGGCCCAGTCAGGGTATTATAATACAAAACTGATGCGAAAATAATGGCAAACGTGCGCCAAAACTCGTAAAATACGTTTGCTAATCGAAATCGATTCGTGAACAGTACTTTTAAAACTCCACATAAATATAGAGACGCGACAAAAAGAAACCAATTCGTACTTCACATGAAGCAGTATTTTTAGCATCCTCGGAATTGTATAACGAAACTTAGATGTTCAAAGTACATGGTAGGTCATGCTCCGTATTTAAATCATCCTTCATTTACTTAAAGATACTCCACCGCTGACAAATGGTATTTTTCCTCTATCAAAAATAGCAGCAGAATAATTTTCCTTGGGTACAAAAATTACTTATTTTATACACCATTACTACCATTGAAAAGATTGAGCTTCTAATTTTACGTCAAGATAAAAATACTAAAAATAATTAATTGCGTCCCGAAAAAAATTCCATGGCACTATGTCCTATATGGAATGAAATACGGATTGCGGATGCACCTAAAGCAAAATGAATAATTATGAATGACTTTTTGTGTGTGTTATTTAGACATATATATACACAATTGAACGCCAATTAGTGTTCAAATGATCAGTGTCATTTATGCTCTTTAATCAAATGAATTTGTCAGCATATCCAATACTATGCCATATTATGGAGAAAGGCAGAGAAAAAGATTATTAAACATTTTGTATGATGGCTGGTATCGTACGGTCCGACACTGCAATATCCTAAATGGCAATCTTATCTCGTGAACATAAAAGGTCGACAAGATTTATTTGTCAAACAACGATAAGAAAATGGAGTTATTTTGCGACATGACATTGGAGTCGGATTATATTGACCGAACTTACATTTTCCAGTCGCCAAACACAGGTTTATTAGTACAATAATGATTTGGTTTCACTGTGTATTCGCTGAGTCGTACTATCAATAGAAAGACATGTTGTTCCAAACTAAGCAAATTTAGTTTTAAATACCTTAAGTGTGGTACATGTGGCAGTCAAATTGTGAACAAAAGACACTGGAATACAGTAACTTCCTGAAGCAGTAAATAGCTTTCAAAGGAAAAGTCCATTTAAAAGAATATCTGCTTACTCAACGATTTGTGCCTAAAATGGTTATCCATACCAGTCAATTTAATGTTTGAATAGGTCGCTTCTTGGTAAGTCTTAACATTATGGAACTTCTGAGGGTCGCATATAATAAAGTAGTGTCAGTTACGTCAGATTGTATCAATGCAAGCAAAGCAAGTCATCAGCAATCACATTTATTGGACATACCGCCCCTCCCTTTCGAAAGGAAGCAAATCACTCAAATGATGATACGTGTACAGCAATGACTGCGATCACCATCGACAATGTTTTTGATATATTTACCATTGCTCTACTCTTAGCGAGTGCAACCATCCATTGACAGGTATCGGACATTAATGCTCAGTCACACCGCCCGTCAGAAAGGTGGAAAATCGATTACCTGTTTATAGCCACACAGTGTTCGAATTTAGGCCTTCAGGACGTAGCTGTGATCAAACCGGTTTCTAAGGTGGATGTCCTGTAATACATTACGCTCCTAATGTACAAAGATACCCGCCGTTTATTTCAGCTTTTCAATAACGTCAAACAGATTACTAGTATAATGTGTTTCCATGGCAACGGTAATTCCACTGACTTACTCAGCGTGGTACCGGGACAGTAGGTGTGTAATCCTTTTATCAAAATTTCCAGACGACTGTAACAATTTTGTTCTGTAGTTGGCTATATACAATGATATATATATGTAGACCTATGTGTTCGGGAAATAAAATGACATCTATCCATTGACGATTTTCTTCTGACTTGCAACGCAAGGGACCTGGGCGAATTGTGGTCCTGATGCTGGCCAATCGGCAGGTACTGACATATGGCTGGTGTTTTCTCCTGGAACAATGGATTTACTATTATGTTCCTTATGCTACACTAATGAACTAAACAACTCAAATAAACTTTGAAAATCTTCTAGACGACAATTACACCCAATGTTGGTACCCTAATTTGTCCTGCGTGTGTTGTATGTAATCCGCTTAGCATTTGTGAATTACTTTACCATTTTTGTTCTTTGTTTTATTATTGAAAACGCTATATTCATAGCTAATCCCTTTTCCGATATAACATTAAGTATCTTTAAAGTTAATTTTGTCACCCATCAATTATGAATTCATCATTTTTGAAAAGCTGTTTACACGTGACCCATACCTGTCTTGCCTAGACCTTCCCATTGGCAGGCGATGACAGGTGTTTTGATATTTCAAAAACACACCAGAAAAAATACACAAGGCTCTAATACACTATCTATCAGGTCCTGATCAGTGAGGCATTGAGGTAAAACCAAATAAATAATTTAGTTTTCAGCAGGCTGTTAGAATAAACACAATTGGTTCCGACTCCTTTGTAGTCGTTTTCACTTCAGACATAATCAACTAAAGGGAAGGATTTTTCATATTTTTAAAAACCATTTTACGATGTTTAAGATATTGAATAAATTCCATATAAGGGTATATTTAATAGACCGTGACCGCAAGTAAAACATATATATTTTGGTCTCGCCGGAATGTAGGCTGCTCTAGTTTCAACTTTAAAATACAACATCATATCAGATAATTTGATTTATTAAATAAGTTATATAATGGCGATATTCCCATAATTGTTTCATTACCAGTGTCTACAAAATCTTTAAAATGGGTTAAAGCACGAATTACAAATGATGCCAATGATTCGCGTTGTACATGTCCGTGTTGATATTGAGTTGTAAATGTTAGCCCTTTTATGGTTACTTAACATTTGATGGTAAGTAAATTTTATGTTCGACTCCCCCCCTGTCGACCTCATAATAATAGAAATAGACTTCAGATGCAATGGATCAGTGGAGCGTTACACTCAAACAGTTACACGCACCACAATATATACAGCTGGCAGGCGTTGACGGGGAGGGGTAGAGGAGGAAAATTGTCGTAGTTATAGTAACAGGACCTCTAGTTATAGGGCACACATGGGATGCAGAGTCTATAAGTACTTGAGGACAAAAATGTAGCTAGGTCGGGTCTCCCTAACCACGCATGATATAGTGTGATACTACAGTATGCGCAGTCTTGCATATAATTATGATACTAATTGTTTATTTGATAAGGTTCTACATGTATATATCTTGTGTATAATCCAACGCGACCAATTTACCAGTGGAACAAGTTCTCATTATAGATAACTAGACAAAAAATATTTACAGCAGTGACTGTGAACAACGAAGAGTCAAATATATGGGCTCTGGCATGAATTCGCATTATATCTGGAATGTTTCGAGGGTGTATATAACATTAACCTCTCAACGAGGCATATACATATGGTGTTTACGGGTCAATGACCAATATGTATTAATATGACCTAACGTAAGCTCGTAGTAATTCGAACCAATTATATTTTGTCGTGCTTAAACATTGTATATTATCCAAGGATTAATAAGTCATATACGTCCATTATTTTATATTTGCTGCTTTGATCACTGTGTTTCCTGATATCTTGCTAGCCAACACCTTAAACAATCACGACAGACAATATGCAGTAGATAGATATATTTTAGACAAAGAACAGCATGGCCTGGACCATCCTTTATTCAAAATTGCATTCCGTGCAAAAATATGATTATAGTCTATTTCAGAAAAGTATTTAACTTTGCCCATTCATGCAGAATATACACTGTATTTTAGCTAACGTAAACAACGTGCCAGGTATAGTGACTCTAAGACCCGGATACTTATCTATACGTCATGTATGTATTACATTACACAGTTCAAAGGAGACTATAAACGATAGCAGCGGTACACTGCACATTTTACAAAACGCAATGTATTTTATAATCGAACAATTTGTTTAAAAATTTAATATCATTTTAATTCGTTTTACACATTCCACAGATATTTCCGTTTTCTGTCATGGTAATTATAACATTGTCGTTTTTCAAATGAATGTCAATCATAAGGCCGAGGCTAAGTGTCCATTGTCATGACTTTTAATAATAAAAACGTGTATGAACTATTCTCTTCGCATATCGAACATATAACAGAGATAGTGGCGTTTGAGAATAATGTTGGCCGTTAGTATTTTGTTGCGTCCAAAGGGAGGAAATTCATACAGGATAGAGTTTTAAATGTCTTTTTCAGTTTAGAGTTGTTGTTCCTTGAACTAATGCCAAACACTATTTAATAATAGGCCTATCAGCAAGGAAAAGTTTCGACGGACTCTTTGTATTTCGAATTAAAATTTAACTGATATATATATATATATTATTAAACCTTTTTACTTCCAAAATAAATCGACCTCAATGCAGTCATTCATATTTAACTAAAAAAAATGTTGGAAGATGTCGTTCTTTAGCCATAAATGAAGAAAGAATGGTGGCTTCATATTATAATATTTTTTTACATCTTAGGTCATTGGACTCACGTGCGCTCGAATCGATTGTCCGTGTCCACAGTATCACTATAATTCTATATTAATAACAGTTGAAAATAACAGCATTCTATTACATGCACCAAAACCTCAATCTAAGTATACTGTTCGACCCACTGGGCCTTTTATAATTTTAAAATTCCTGCGTTTTGTCACTTAATTTATAACATTGTATAAGCCCCAAATAGCAGGGAAAACAATATTTTAATGCAAAATTTCAATTTCAAGCGGAACCAAATGCAATTTGGCCCAATGTGCCTCTTGAAAGTCTCAAAGTTCTGCACTTTTCTCGCAAACATGACCATACAGCACGCAATGGTATACTACATGTATATCAGAAACAATGCAGCTACTTGCGACAAAACCTTCACCAAGTACATTTTTCCAAATGGGCCTCGTACTTTTTCTTCTTTGACATTGTTTCCAACCCAACACAATACCTATAATTACAATCAAAGTCAGTTGTTATGGACAACAGTAATTCAACACTCGCCCAACACCTGAACCAGAGTACAACAGTACGTACAAAAGTCCATGAAAGCTGCCCTCGGTACATCAAACATCAATCATTTAATCTGATACTAATGTCAGTTGTTAAAGAGAACATTTTAATACTTGGAACAAAACCTTAGCAAAGCACATTTTTAATGTACATGTTGACCCAATTGAACATCTCAGCACTTGTATCATAAACTTCACCAGTTTGGTATCGCCGACGCTGATGTCTGATTCCATAAATCCTCACTCTCTTTGAGAGGTGAGTTAAAAAGGAGGTCACACTACCACACACTAGAAAACATTTTATTTGGGGTTTTCCCCGCAATGTAAATAACAAAGATACAGAACAAAATGAATCTCTTTCACTAAACTGTTATATGTATGATACTGTAGTATTCGTATACATTCAATGGTTTCGATAGATAGATAGTGGTTTGATAAGATAAACATTTTATTTCTAAAAGCATTTTTAAAATAATAAAGTTGAAAAAGTAAATTGAGCATCTTCCAAGCTTCAGTATTTCTAAGGAAACATTCATTTGTAAGATAATTCTTTCTATCGTGCACACTTGATCATGACTTTTATCCCTTCACCTCTCAATGTCGTATCGAAGGCCTTGATGGAATCCTCCAATGAAAATCGATGTGTTATCAATTGTTTGACATCTACCTTCCCAGAAGCCACCATGTCTAGCGCGGTAGAATAGCTAAATAAATAAGATTGACGATTAAGTGACAGACAATACCAAGAGGAGGTCGCTTTTAGTTTAACCCTGGCTACAAAATCGCCATACGTTCATCTGAAGCAATGATTAATTATCAGACATACTTTTTCCTGGACATGGATTCTAAATAAACTATTCTGAATCATTATACTGACAAAGGACAAATAGAAGATTTACTGAAACATTATTGATGGACTTCAGGCATTTGTTCCCTGAATCAGAATTAATCAAGATATTTATTGTTACACTATTTCTTTTATCTTTTTACGTAACGTCGACCGCTAACCAATGGCATTCATTAGGGTACTCTCCTTGATGGAGTCCTCCAACAAGAATAATGTGTTATAGGCCTATAAGTGCATAAGTTTACATCCACTTTTCTATACCCATGGTACATATAGCACTGAATACTCTTGGCTAGCGAATTTGACGTCAGTAGCCATGAATCCTAAATGATTAAATGTATGTTTATCGAGATGAGAACCCCTGCTCTTCCGGAGCATTTCGGTCTATTCGTGCTGAATTTTGATTCACCTACAAACCCATTTTTGTTTATATTTTGCTCAGATTTACTTAATTGTGAGTTAAGAGTACGCTACGTTATGAAAACCATTGTTTTAGTCACTTGACGCTATCACTACTTTAAATAACTGTTTTTGCAGCTAAAGACAGAATGAAGGGTTTTACCAGTTGGCGTATCGTAGGTTGCCTCGAATGTCGACTTCGCGAAGGGAGGCAACTGTGACTGGCAATTCTATAAACTTTTGACAGCATCCCACTAGCATGACACATCCACCGGGCTCAGTCGCCTTAAAGGAGATACAACATTGCTTTTGGTTTAAGAAATTCATACTGAGGTTGATTTCCTGTTTACAATTTATGGTCAGTAATCAAATGTACATCATTTGTTGCAACGTTATTTGTCAACTTTTAACTATAATAATCACGTTTTAGTGTTTGTCACGTCAGAATAACATTTCATGTCGTTATAGCTATCATTGAGGATGTCCAAATTAATCAATATGTTAATCTGTCAAGTTTGATCATGTCTAAATAAGTACATTTTATACACGTCTACTTTTAAATTTGGCGCATTGTCAGTAGGGAAATTGAAATACTGTAGATATGTTGTTAACGATAAAGGGACATAACTATGTACATACATATATGGCTGTCTGTACACACGGTGTGGCTCCGCTACATTCGATGGTTATCTCTGCCATATCTCCCATAATGCTCTCTACCTGGCGCGCAACTTCCTCCGGATCTCGGCTCGTCACTTTTACTGTGTAAGTTGCCCCTAACTTCTTCGCAAATGCCAAGCGTGATTCATCTAAATCTGAATAAACATAGAAAGAGCTGTCGTAATAAATTTTGGTCCACATTTTGACTCCATTCCTATTACTCCATGTTAATTTATTGTGGGATTTTCAAAAATGGCATAATAGGCCTATGTCAGCAACATAAACCAAGAGCGTTTATTTAGACGCATGCTCTATGTTTACATTAGTGTATCTTGGATCTAATTTGCATGCACGAGTTTAAGGAGAAGCGGTTTATAGGTTGTAACTCTAATTTGTCTGCACAGACGATCAGTGTGTGGAATCCTTGCTAGTCTTGTAATGGGTATGGTCAGATGTATCCTCAAAATTACGGTGTTTACTATCACTGGAAAATGCCATTGTAAAACTGGAGGCATTTCAGAGACAGACGCCTAAATTCAAAGCCATATACATGTAGTCAACAACAGTATACAGTTATTCGAATCTTTGATGTATACCAAATGACCAAATTACTTTTGTCTTCTGTTGTATTCAGTTTTGCTATGACATATTACATATTATGGATAAAACGTCAGTGATAAAATAACCCCTGAAATATTGAAAATGGTCCATATGAGCAATTTGCTGATTTTGGTTTGACAAATCTTACAATGCTAGCTGATAAATTTGTGAGATGGAAGACATTCATGTGATGAACTGATTGATATGTGGGCCTTTCAAGCAAAATAAGCAAGTTAAAATGTGACCGAGAACATATTTACCACCCGAAAGAAAAGTTTTACG
Organism: Argopecten irradians irradians; assembly: GCA_004382745.1. Taxonomy (NCBI): domain Eukaryota; kingdom Metazoa; phylum Mollusca; class Bivalvia; order Pectinida; family Pectinidae; genus Argopecten; species Argopecten irradians. The sequence goes on along the minus strand of SAYR01052728.1, from coordinate 973,881 downwards.
TGATACAGCGGCTCTTATGGTTCTATGCAAATGCTTAGCAGCATCCTCGAACTCACAGTCGTTATATCCACTGGCGATCGAGAAGGCCATGACAACATCACAACACAAACCACACCAACCAGATACTCTAGCAGTATGATAGAATTGAATATAAAGTTTTAACAAATGACATAGTCATCAAAATAAAACGACCCACCTTAAACTGTCTGACCAGTGCTAATGCCTTTTTATGGAATAAGAGTACTTCTATTAGGGAGTTAGGAATGACTGACCTGTGATGCACACCACCGATGCTCCCATAGCCTTGGCCGTGAGTGTAGTGACCAATCCAATGGGACCTGGAAAACAAGACAATGCTACAGTCTTATGATATTAGACATATCTAGTTAGTGCCTGTTTAGCGCTCAGTCTCAACCGTACCAGAAAAAAATGGAGATCTATACCAACTTCCACTCTGTTCGTTCTAATGTGAACAATACGACTAACCTGGAAATAAACTGTTTCCTTAGTGTGCGCTGCAGACCTACACATCACACAAAAGAAAAACTTAATTTCTAGTGAGTGCACCAGACATTCTTGCCCACTAGTAAGGACCGTCAATACCATATATAACAGTCCTAGCCCCGATTTCTCGAAACAAAAGTGCAGACTTAAGTCAAAACTTAAGTTTTCTCCTTATGTAACTTATATGAAAATGTATGACTTAAGTCAGTTTTTGACTTAAATTTGCCAGACCTACTTGCCAACATTTTCCTACCTAGTATGAGGAGCAGACCTACCTGTGCCTAAAATGGGAACATCTCCAAGTTTGAGGAGCAGACTTACCTGTTCCTAAATAGGAACATCTCCAAGTTTGAGGAGCAGACCTACCTGCGCCTAAAATAGGAACATATCTAAGTTTAAGGAGCAGACCTTCCTATGACAATCTGCCATATATACCGAAATTCATCTTTCAGAGCATCTTTCAGCATCAGCTAAACCTGCCACGCACAAGAAGATCCGTTAAATAATAATGAGCATCAAACCACATGGTAGCCCTTCCCGTTCGTATGAGTACCCGACATACCTGTCATAGACTTTTCTACCTAGTTTTGGGAACAGACCTACTTGCCTCTAAAATGGATCATCTCCTCCTAGTTTTAGGAACAGATCTACCCGTGCCTAAAATGGGAACATCTCCAAGTTTGAGGAGTAGACCTACCTGTTCCTAAAACAGGAACATCTCCAAGTTTGAGGAATAGACCTATATATTTTATAGATTAAGGAAAATACCTACCCGCTTTATAGATTAAGAAAAAGACTTACCTGCCCCTAAAATGAGGACCCTGCTCCCTAGTTGGACTCCGGCCCTCCTACAGGCATGGATACTGACAGAAAGGGGTTCTAGAAGAGCTCCCTCTTCACAGCTCACATGATCAGGTAATCTAAAAATAACATAGTATTATAGCGGCTTCATTACAAAAATAAATGATATATGAGACACATTGGATCGGTATACGTTGTGGAGTGTACTACCCTAACACTAGCAGAACATTTCTATACATGTGATCCCATAGCCATAGTTGTTCTTGAAAAAGTTTTTGTTGGTAATCATAGATCTACGTTAAAGTAGAGCGAGACCACTTACGTTTTCGAATAACCTGGTCCATGGTTTCATTAGGATCGCCTCAACTGATATTTACTATTAAGAAAACACCACATTATAAGGTTCTATGAGATTGTAACTGTAATGGAACAGTTTGGCGTAGTAATATCTTGAACCTGACGGCATGGTCGCGGAATGGACGAGTGGAGAAATTCTCCAACTCTCCAACAATGTTGTGAACTTTAAACTGTTTGCTGCAGACAATCACAGAGTAAGTTTCACAATATAAAATGCGCGATGATTATATATATATTACAGACAATTTAATTACTGTTCGTGGAGTGAAAGCTTAATTAGTCATTTTCAAATGAACTGTCGTGACTTTCTTTTTCGTTTAGATTTGTACTCAGACGATGTCATTTTTGTATGTTACAGTTTTTTACCCTCTGCGGAGGTCTGTTTGAATTACTACTAAGAATTAACAGTAAAGCCTCAAAATCTACACGAGTCTTCACTTCATTATAGTTACATCTCTGTACTGCAAACCTACAATTTTAATTTTTAACATGCTCAATAAGATGCTCCTACCGCCATTTTCGATCTATTAAAAAGCTGCAACTCTCATTGTATTTGTAGTATTTCTGAATGCATTTAAAACTTACTTGAAGCAATAATCGGCAGCATGGACGAAATACCGACAGAGGTTCCCGTGGTCAGGCGGTGTGGCACAGAAGACAACTTTGCTACACAAATTATACCGGCCGGATTTACAGTACCTACAGGCCCGGCATGGAACTCCGGGCTCTATAGCAACCCTGTCACCTGCAAACACCGAGTCATAGATATCAATGTCTAAAATATCTCAAACAATACTGAAATTGATCCTGGCACAACTTCTAATTTGCGAAATAATGTCAATATATATCCAATCGATGCATTCCCGAGCTGCAACAAGTTCTTGACGAATTCCATAGTGATTTTCCCTTTTACCAGAAAAAATTATAACCTCTTTCATCTTCATTTAGTTGATCTATAATGGCTCAATGCCACGCAACTATATACGTGATAGCGTTATCACATTGAAAGTATTCTTTTTATTAGGATGAAACACAAAAAATGGGAACAGGGTTTTAAATTAGGCAAAAGGTAAAAGATACAAAGACGAAAAAAGAGAGAACCCATGGTAAAATATTGGAGGAGAAAAAACACTAATAAAAAGCACATTTACATCTTTGTTGACTGCATACAGAATACACATAAATGAAAGGAAGTGTATCAAATGACAGACTATTGATAATGATCATACCAACTTTGAGTGACGTGACTCCCTCTCCTAGCTTGCTGACCATTCCACTGCCCTCGTGTCCGAGAATCATTGGTGCCTTGACCACAAAGTCGCCCACCGCGCCATGTTGCCAGAAGTGTACGTCTGAGCCACAGATCCCGACCTGCTGCATACAAAGCTGCACCTCTGTGTGGTAAACGTATCTACACAGCTAATGCAGTACAATATTTACATAATTATAATTTGTCATTTTCATCAGGATTCGTGTGTTTTGAAAAACAATTAGATAATAGAATAATATCATGAATTTTGTTTGTTTACATATTCATTGTAGTAGACTAACATATTTCCTTTCCTATTAAAAACTTCCATCCTTCATATTTCTTACTACTTTTTTAATTTTCAACTTGTAGACAGAACACAAACGTTAGAAGTGATAAATTCAATATAAGCATGGATCTTAAGAAAAGGTTTTCCTTTAAAACTCTTAGTGTCTATTTTATATCCTGATCTTCTTAGGAGTCCCTTCTACCCGACCAATTAATATGGCAATGAAGATGTGTGTAACATTTTATGTACATGCATGCCTCAGTGTTTGGTATTATGCAATTACTGTCAATGCAAAGAGGTTGTTTTTTATTCAAGATATCAAAAAATCATACGGTATAACACAGTTTTGACAAGGTTGCATTTCTAGCTTAAACATTATCTGATCATTGAAAGTATATGTTAAAGATGCTCCACCACCGAGAGAGCATAAACTATACCCACCATTGACACATAATCATATTGATATTTGTTAAACTAACACAAAAAGTATATATAAAATACTTTATATTGATTTTGGTGCATACACAACCAGAACTGAATTCTATATAGTGAATAGTGCCATGCAATTTTTTGGGGATACTATAATTATTTTTTGTTGTTGATATTTTTATTTTGAATTAAAATAAGACGCGCAAACGTTTCAATGATAGTAATGGTGTAAAGTAAGTAACTTTTGTAACTGAATAAATATATCATTTCGTCTGCTCCTCTTTGTGATAGAAAAAAAATATCATTCGTCGGCGGTGGAGCATCTTTTAACGATTGACTGATCTAAGTATCACAATTTCACCAATTGTTAAATGCTATCAACAATATACTGCTCGCTTCCATTTTTATTTTAAAATTTTATGTTATTTCTACATAATTTTATATAGATTACCAGATATGTCATTTATCAAGCATGGTTCTATGTTAAAACTGCTGCAATAAAACATCTAGTTCACAAACCCAGTATATGTAGTGTTGAATACCGGTATGTCATTATAGGTTTTGTTTATAACTACTTCCACGAGTTGTCATAATTATATAAAACAGCATGTGTAGAATGAATACTGTTGTGATTTTTGTGTGTGTGTGTGTTTTTTTGTGTGTGTTTTTTGTTGTTGTTGTTGTTGATTTTTTGTATATTTTATTTTTTGCCTGCGAAATTTATTTAGCGAAATAATAATAACAAGATTACGTTTTCCTATATGCATTTGTAACGTTTCCCGTTTGTATTGATAGTGTGCATACCAAACAGCTGTCTTGTTATTACTGTATGTGACGTTATGATCGATATATAATTAATGTAAAGGAGCGTAACATTACATTGTAGATTTACATAAAAGGTGAGACGTTACAAAGAAGGCGTAACGTCAATTAGTTAAATCAGCTTACCGCCTGGGCCAGGTTCGGGAATGGGCTGGTCTACCTTCAAATAAACAAGAATGATGTATGGTGAAATAGTATTATATATTGAAAATGCTCATACTTAACACAGTCACACGTAAGGATTTATCACTCCGGGTACTGTGTAACAAGTGATAAACAATTGTGTTACCCCATAACCTACTAAGTATATAACGAAAGAAGGTCAAAGGGTAGACAATATATTTATCAATTATAGACCTTTGCTGAAGTTTATATGATGATATTTACATTTACTTGTCACTTCTACTATAGAAATTAACCAAAGCAAAGTGAAGTATATGACGGTATAAATGACACCCAAAACGTGACCTTTACGACGTCACTAATGTTGGTTTGGTGACGTCAACTGATCATCGTCAAAATGGCTGTTCCATCTTGTGGATTAAATCGTTGTTGATGAACGGTAGATGTCATAGGAAGATAGTTTTATGATTAATTATAACCTGGTAGATTATATATGCTCCGATTTTCCACAATTCTCATTGGCTGATACACTGTCACATGAAGGGCGTTATTTAGCAAATCGACTAAGAAGACTAAAAATGGAAACATCGAGTCAATATTCTAAATAGCGCTTTCGACATGACAGTATATTAGCCAAGAATGGCGGCAAATCGTTCATAGTTATATAATAATTTGTTACCCCATACCTAATGATAGTAGGTCAAGTCGAAGGGTAGACAATGGCGTTTACAAAACTGTGTTACCCTATAACATATACATTGTATAACGGTAGTAAGGTAAGCACCCTATTTACACTGAAAATAAAAATTTAAACTTCTTTAGATAGGATTTTCCTGTAGTATATCACAGACAGACACCTTTAATTATAATTTCATGTTTTGTTTACATGCCAGCAATGGGTTTTTTTCATATACGTTTATAAATATAGAGCGTTAAAGCATGCTTGGCCCAGTCATGTGTTTCAGCAAGTACGAATACCCAAAGTCCGAAGTATAGCACGCTTGAATAAATATCCAGATATAATAAACAATATTTGAATTGACTTACGGAAGGTTCATACATTTTTCAGTGATTTTAGCGATAGTATTTCTTGTTTTTTTTTTTAAGTTTTCACATGACACCATTTTCCCGGATTATTTTCAGAATTTTATTATGTTCATATCTAAATAATTATTTTTTCTTTGTTTTCATACCAAATCTAACTATCTGATAGGACTGGGATAGTAACAGGGATGAAAAGGCATGTAAAACATGACTACAGTTTCTAAATATATTTTATCAAATTTCCAAATAAAATTACTGTATTCTGAATTCGAGGATTTATAGAAAAGATAAGTCCGTCTCATCTAGGTCCTAAATTCAAGTTTTGTTTGTTTGTTGTTTTGCTTCTGATTAGCAATAATAAAATTCAACATCTAAATAAATAAAAAAGAAACATTTCATTATTGAACACAACATTAATTTAAAAGTGATGCTATTATCATTTTTCATTTCAGAATATTTTTACTTCCAGACGTAAATACGGATTATGTAGACAGTCTCTTAGTTTATATCATTAAATACGGATTATGTAGAAAGTATCTTAGATTATATAATTAAATACGGATTATGTAGAAAGTCTCTTAGTTCATATCATTAAATACGGATTATGTAGAAAGTCTCTTATAATTAGTTTATATCATTAAATACGGATTATGTAGAAAGTCTCTTAGTTTATATCATTAAATACGGATTATGTAGAAAGTCTCTTATAATTAGTTTATATCATTAAATACGGATTATGTAGAAAGTCTCTTAGTTCATATCATTAAATACGGATTATGTGGAAAGTCTCTTAGTTTATATCATTAAATACGGATTATGTAGAAAGTCTCTTAGTTTATATCATTAAATACGGATTATGTAGAAAGTTTCTTAGTTTTTATCATTAAATACGGATTATGTAGAAAGTCTCTTAGTTTATATCATTAAATACGGATTATGTAGAAAGTCTCTTAGTTTATATCATTAAATACGGATTATGTAGAAAGTCTCTTAGTTTATATCATTAAATACGGATTATGTAGAAAGTCTCTTAGTTTTTATCATTAAATACGGATTATGTAGAAAGTCTCTTAGTTTTTATATATTAAATACGGATTATGTAGAAAAGTCTCTAATAATAGTTTATATCATTAAATACGGATTATGTAGAAAGTCTCTTAGTTTATATCATTAAATACGGATTATGTAAGAAAGTCTTTTAGTTTTTATCATTAAATCGGATTATGTAGAAAGTCTCTTAGTTTATATCATTAAATACGGATTATGTAAGAAAGTCTCTATATGTTTATATCATTAAATACGGATTATGTAGAAAGTCTCTTAGTTTTTATCATTAAATACGGATTATGTAGAAAGTCTCTTAGTTTATAATCATTAATATGCGGATTATGTAGAAAGTCTCTTAGTTTATATTCATTAAATACGGATTATGTAGAAGTCTCTTAGTTTTTATCATTAAATACGGATTATGTAGAAAGTCTCTTAGTTATATCATTAAATACGGATTATTAGAAAGTCTCTAATAATTTAGTTATATCATTAAATACGGATTATGTAGAAAGTCTCTTAGTTTATATCATTAAATACGGATTATGTAGAAAGTCTCTTAGTTTTTATCATTAAATACGGATTATGTAGAAAGTCTCTTAGTTTATATCATTAAATACGGATTATGTAGAAAGTCTCTAATAATTAATTTATATCATTAAATACGGATTATGTAGAAAGTCTCTTAGTTTATATCATTAAATACGGATTATGTGGAAAGTCTCTTAGTTTTTATCATTAAATACGGATTATGTAGAAAATCTCTTAGTTTATATCATTAAATACGGATTATGTAGAAAGTCTCTAATAATTAGTTTATATCATTAAATACGGATTATGTAGAAAGTCTCTTAGTTTATATCATTAAATACGGATTATGTAGAAAGTCTCTTATATTAGTTTATATACATTAAATACGGATTATGTAGAAAGTCTCTTAGTTCATATCATTAAATACGGATTATGTAGAAAGTCTCTTAGTTTATATCATTAAATACGGATTATGTAGAAAGTCTCTTAGTTCATATCATTAAATACGGATTATGTAGAAAGTCTCTTAGTTTATATCATTAAATACGGATTATGTAGAAAGTCTCTTAGTTTATATCATTAAATATGGATTATGTAGCAAAGAAGTCTCTTAGTTTATATCATTAAATACGGATTATGTAGAAAAGTCTCTTAGTTTATATCATTAAATACGGATTATGTAGAAATCTCTTAGTTTATATCATTAAATACGGATATGTAGAAAGTCTCTTAGTTCATATCATTAAATATGGATTATGTAGAAAGTCTCTTAGTTCAATATCATTAAATACGGATTATGCAGAGAGTCTCTTAGTTCATATAATTAAATACGGATTATGTAGAAAGTATGTTAGTTTATATCATTAAATACGGATTATGTAGAAAGTCTTCTTAGTTCATATAATTAAATACGATTATGTAGAAAGTCTCTTAGTTTTTATCATTAAATACGGATTATGTAGAAAGTCTCTTAGTTTATATCATTAAATACGGATTATGCAGAAAGTCTCTTAGTTTATATCATTAAATACGGATTGTGTAGAAATCTCTTAGTTTATATCAATAAATTACGGAGTATGTAGAAAGTCTCTTAGTTTATCATTAAATACGGATTATGTAGAAAGTCTCTTAGTTTATATCATTAAATACGGATTATGTAGAAAGTCTCTTAGTTTATATCATTAATACGGATTATGCAGAAAGTCCTCTTAGTTCATATCATTAAATACGGATTATGTAGAAAGTATCTTAGTTTATATTCATTAAATACGAAATTATGTAGAAAGTCTCTTAGTTTTATATCATTAAATACGGATTATGTAGAAGTCTCTTAGTTCATATCATTAAATACGGATTATGTAGAAAGTCTCTTAGTTCATATCATTAAATACGGATTATGTAGAAAGTCTCTTAATTTATATCATTAAATACGGATTATGTAGAGAGTCTCTTAGTTTATATCATTAAATACGGATTATGTAGAAATTCTCTTAGTTTATATCATTAAATGCGGATTATGTAGAAAGTCTCTTAGTTTGAATCATTAAATACGGATTAAACTATTTATGTTATTATACTACTCCTTTACTGTTGAATTCAAAGCAATCACTTACCATTTGCAGATCTCCCTTTTTGATGAGAAGAGCGGATAAATTTTGGTCTGTCATGGTCTCAGGTCGGTAGATCTGTCCTGCTCCGGGTTTTAAGTGGATATAGAAAGGCCAAGTGTGTGATAATAACTGATAATACCGGTGTTGTTGAGCTAAAAAATAGGCGGCCCCGATAGGTAATGACTATACAAAGATGGTATGGTGGCTGATTTGTGCCATCGCTCGGAATTTCAGAGACAGGAACAGTGGTGTGTGCTTTACAGAAGAAGGAATAGACATTACGTGGTGCGGTGCTAGTTGCGTTTAGTTACAGTGTGTGTCATAGGGTATGCGGTCTACTGTGTCACCTACTCTATATCAACAATACTAGCTTATATATATATATGTGTGTTATTTTGTTACACTATTTAATTTTGTATCAGATATAGCCTTAATTTTAAAGAAATGTCAAATCAGTTTTATAATGTAAATGTAATTCTTATGGTGATATTTCATACAAATACATACTTTTATACGGACATGCGGGTACGGGTACTTCATAAAACGATATATGTTTTGTAATTCTTATCATAAATTTAAACCTTGATATTCTTCATCATCATTTTCTTAATATATTTGCGGTCATTATATATTTCATCATTTATGTATTACGGGAGAAGACGGACTATAAGTTATTCAACTTGTGTCTGATCCCATTTGTATATATGCAAATAAAATATGTTTAAATCAAATCGCTTATGCGCGTTGGAAAAAACGCGAAAAAGCGAAAATCCAACGCTACTTTTCACTTTTTCGCACTTTTCCAACGTGAAAAAGCGAAAAAATGCAAAACGCTTTCTCGCATTTTCACTTTTTTGCGTTTTTTACAACACGAAAAAGCGATAAAGCCAAAATAAAACCCCGAAAAGCGATGAAATGGATTTTCGCTTTTTCATTTTTGTTTGGCTTTTTCTCTTTGCATTTTTTCGCTTTTTCGCGTTGGAAAAGTGCGAAAAGCGAAAAATGACGTTGGATTTTCGCTTTTTCGCGTTTTTTATAAAAAGAAGATTTAATGAGTCAATGAACAAAGAAGACATCGAGACAATGAAAATTAACCAGTGGGATAACAAAGGGAGTTTAGACACCAAGAATAAAGGGAGATTAGACACCGAGAAAAAGGGAGATTAGACACCAAGAATAAAGGGAGATTAGACGCCGAAAAAAGAAGAAGATTAGACATAGAGAATAAACGGAGATTACAGACTGGGAATACAGGGTGATTACACACCGAGAATAAAGGGAGATTAGACACAGAGAATAAAAGGAGATTATACACCAAGAATAAAGGGAGATTATACATAGAAATTAAAGGGAGATTACACACCGAGAATAATTGAGGGAGATTAGACACCGAAATTAAAGGGAGATTAGACACTGAGAAAAGAGAGATTTGACGCCAAAAATGAAGGGAGATTAGTTAGAATGAATAAAGGGATATTCGACAGCGATAACAAAGGTAGATTAGACAGCGAGAATAAAGGGGGATTAGACTTCGAGAATAAAGGGAGATTAGACACCGGGAATAAGGGGAGATTACACACCGAGAATACAGGGAGATTAAACACCGAGAATGAAGGGATATCAGACACAAAGAATAAGGGGAGATTTGACACCAAGAATAAAGGGAGATTAGATAGCAAGAATAAAGGGATAATAGACATCGATAATAAAGGGAGATAGGACACAGAGAATAAAGGGAGATTAGACACAGAGAATAAAGGGAGATAATACACCAAGAATAAAGGGATATTAAACACAGAGAATACATGGAGATTAGACACCAAGAATAATGGGAGATTAGACACCAAGAATAAAGGGAGACAATTTTAAAGGGGTTATGTTTGGTCTATTAGATTAACGTCCTAATTATTGATAGTCTGTGGCATTTAAGGACGGTCTGCCATGTGTGGAATGTGTTGCTGTGTGTGGAGATCTGTATGTTGTGGGATGCTGTAGCACTCTTATCCTTTTATAGAGCCATCTCATTGAAACAGAAACAGAAACTATCATTCTTATAGACAATGGTGTGTGTCGGCAATGGAAAGAAACCCAGAGCCTTCTTCAAAGGGACGGCCGCTCAAATAAAGGCCAAAATTGAGGCTTGCCAAGAAGAAGAAATTCAATTAGGAAGAAGACAAAAAAGACGATACTAAACTTAGACGTCTTTTACGATATTTACATTAGCGGCAACATGTACAATTCGCCTTCCCTGTAGGGGAAAAACAACATTTTTAAAAGGTTATACGTCAAGAAAAAGATAAACAATGCGTATAATGTAATGACACCACGACGATAAAGTACCTGTGAACAAATCGTGTAATATAACAGTAATGATATTTATCTAAACGCATTTGTGGCTTTCAGGATTCCATTTGCAACGATAACTTTATGAAGACATTCTCGATAATCCAGGGTTCACTATCACTGACGTTATATCCACTGTAGTTTTGTTATTAAAATATCCCTCGGGACGAAAGGCATTGTAAAAATTGTAATGACGGACACATAGAGGACGAAGTCCATTTTCTATTTGCCTGTGATAAATATAGAGCACAACGTCAGAAATTAATCAATGTATGCCATGACGTATGTCCATTTTTTTACAATTGGTTTCACTTAACCAATTTATATGGCTCATGAACAACGAAAACATGAGTATCATCGTGCCTCTGCTGATTTTATTTTACAGAACCTTCGTCGGTAATTATATAACTCAATTTCCCACTGAAACGACACAGCCACTTCTCTTTGTCGCTAACAGTTAGGAAGCTAACTATCAAATTGTATACATTTTAACTATCTATCTACTGCTGGTTGTATATCTACTATTATATAACCTTTATAGTTATCTAGTTATAAAACTCTAGTCATATAAGTGCGTTTTCACTTTAAAAGTTGTCCTGTATGATGTCTAATGAGAATTGATTGCCACCCTAATTAATTTAAATTAACCCTAGTTAATTTTTGAAATGTTTACTAAATATTGCAGAACCTGGCACCCTTGGAAACCAAGTTGACAAAAAAGAATCTGTAGAATGTAGTTATATAGAGGCAATATAGATAATGTACTTTTTGTAAAAAACCTTGTTATATTTCACTATTTGATCAAATCATTAAAAAACTGGAAGGTTTAATTACTGTTTTAGAAAAAAAAAAATCTACATATGAAATATTTAAAATGTAAGAGGCTCGCTAGAACTAATACTAGTGATTCAGAGAAACGGTGGCGTTCGCCCTACATATATCAACAAATACACGTGGGTTTGGATCACAATCTTCTAGGCGTTTCAAGTTATCCGAGCTCGCGTGAAGCTTTGGGATGACACGGATTGTTAATAGACCAGCGATGTGTTATTAGACCAGCGATGTGTTGACCTCATTTTGTTGTTATTGAACGGTAAAGACACAGATAGCATAATATTTACCCCAAAGATCATCATGGCTGACACAAATTTGACTGCTATTCTCTACAAGAAGGGTGACCTAAAATTGGTAAATACGTATACTTAAAACTAACGCGTACGCGTATGGCAAGCCGTTTTAACATTTAATCATATTGCCCCTTAAGGTAATTATTTTTCTCTTAAGTGAAATTATTTTTGTCTTAAGATAAAAAATTGTCCCCTTAAGTGAAAAAAACACATAATGCAAATTGTTTTTCGCCTTAAGATGAAAAGAATACACTTAAGACAAGTTTCGTTCCACTTAACTAAATCAATAACATAATGGAAATGAGGGTTTATTCCCTTAACATGGAAAGGATATCACTTAAGAGATAAACAAAAATGACTTCACATAATGCAAAGAATGTGTTCCTTAAGTGTAATGACATTCGTCTTAAGGTTAATAAAATACCCGCGTCCCTTTACCCACCCCGGGCAAAAAATGGAACAAACCATTTCCGTCTGCCTCGTTTTCGCAAGTTAAAATATCAGAAGATGGCAATATGGCGGGAGACATAAGTGGCGTTCTTGAAGCGATCCAGCGATAATGGGGCTTTTGTCCACTTTTCAATAACTAGTATAGAGGGGCTTTTGTTTTTATACCTTAAGGAACTGGCTTTTCACTTAAGACGAAAAGATTGTTATTTCACTTAAGGCGAAAATATTTTTATTTCCATTATGTGTAATTTCACTTAAGGTGAACAGATTGTCCATAATGTGTCTTTACACTTAAGGCGAAAAGATTTTTATTTCCATTATGTGTTATTTCACTTAAGGCGAAAAGATTTTTATTTGCATTATGTGTAATTTCACTTAAGGCGAAAAGCTTGTTATTTCAATTATGTGTCTTTACACTTAAGACGAAAAGATTAATATTTCCATTATGTGCAAGTTTCCTTAAGGTGAAAAGATTTTTATTTCCATTATGTGTAATTTCACTTAAGGCGAAAAGCTTGTTATTTCAATTATGTGTCTTTACACTTAAGACGAAAAATTTTTTATTTCCATTATGTGTAATTTCACTTAAGGTGAAAAGATTTTTATTTCCATTATGTGTAATTTCACTTAAGGCGAAAAGCTTGTTATTTCAATTATGTGTCTTTACACTTAAGACGAAAAGATTAATATTTCCATTATGTGCAAGTTTACTTAAGGTGAAAAGATATATATCCATTATGTGTTATTTCAGTTAAGGTGAAAAGATTTTTATTTCCATTATGTGTTATTTCACTTAAGGCGAAAAGATTGTTATTTGCATTATGTGTTATTTCAGTTAAGGTGAAAAGATTTTTATTTCCATTATGTGTAATTTCACTTAAAGTGAAAAGATTTTTGTTTCCATTATGTGTAATTTCACTTAAGGCGAAAAGATTTTTATTTCCATTATGTGTAATTTCACTTAAGGCGAAAAGATTTTTATTTCCATTATGTGTAATTTCAGTTAAGGCGAAAAGATTGTTATTTCCATTATGTGTAATTTCACTTAAGGCGAAAAGATTGTTATTTCCATTATGTGTAATTTCACTTAAGGCGAAAAGATTGTTATTTCAATTATGTGTCATTACACTTAAGACGAAAAGATTAATATTTCCATTATGTGCAAGTTTACTTAAGGTGAAAAGATTTTTATTTCCATTATGTGTAATTTCACTTAAGGTGAAAAGATTTTTATTTCCATTATGTGCTATTTTGATTTGCATAAGGTGCCTTTACACATTATTTCCATTATGTGTTATTTTCCACTTAAGTTAAAAAGAATTTTATTTCTATTTTCTGTCTTTTTAGTAAGTAACATAATTGTCACATGCATTTTACGTGTGAAACAAACATGATATACAAACATGGTTTTTAAGTCCCAATATTGATAGAGGACACTTAATAATGGAATTTGTACATTTAGTGGAGAATGAACGCAATATAAATATTTTTTTCCTTGGCAGGTGTTAATTTTCAACATTAAATTGGAATACATAAATATATATACAAGAAGAAACTTTGATAAGGTATTTTGCATGAAGTATCGACTATAATAAAGAATTTTATTAAGTGTAACAGTATCGATTGGAATTTTATTCAAAAATATTGAAAACATGTGCTTCCACCTTCCCTTCGATGCCTTCTTCTGAAAATCCTTCTGGTGGTCTCTACTATCTCGTCTGGACGAGGAATCGCCCATTCCACAGCTTCGATGGCGTTTTGTACAACAGCCGTGGCGTCCATGCTGAGTTTGCTTCAAACCATTTCATCTCGCTAGTTTTTAAGGGTGCCACCATGTTTTTTACAGTAACAACATAACGCCTACAGAAGGTTGGTTTTGATTGGACAGAAAGTAAACGCTTAGTGATTGGTCAATTTTGGGTCAGTCCAATATTTTGTCCTCATGGGGGTTATATTGATACCCATACGTTATGTGCTAATTTCCCTTAAGTGAAAACGATTTTAACTTAAGTGAAAATGATTTCACCTTAAGATGAATTATATTAATTTCCCTTAAGTGATTTTTGTTTTATCTTAAGGGAAAATGACACATAATGCAAAAGCATTTATTTACCTTAAGATAAATAGTATTACACTTAAGGGAAATAAATTCAAATAATAATTTAACTTAAGAGGGAATATGATTAAATGTTAAAACGGCTTGCCATATACGCGTGCACATTGACATTCGCATGCATTGTTCAGTAACGCTCTGTAACGTTAGCATTATATAATTAGTTGTACATGTACATTGTTTCATTTTGTAGGTGACCAAGGCCTAGATAAGTCCACATTTTGTATGTGACCTAGATAAGAAGCGATGCTGCCCTATACATATTGGCACTAGCTACACATGTACACTCGGATCTATACAGGGATAAGTTTAGTCTCACATCAGAATAGCAATATTGATCTAATTCTTATTAAGCAGCATGTCGGGATAGTGACTAGTGAGTGGTCAGAATACGCAGGTAGAAGTAAGATGAGATAGTGTCAGACTATTTAAGGGGGAGGCATATTAGACAATTCCAATATACACAGATAGAAGTCAGATTGCACAGTGTCAGTATACACAGGGAGGAATCAGATGATTACATGTATTACTATGTCAGAATATGCAGGTAGGAGTCAGATTAGACAGTGTCAGAATATTCAGTAAGACGTCAGATTAAACAATGTCAGAATATTCAGGTAGGAGTCAGATTAGACAGTGTCAGAATATTCAGTAAGATGTCAGATTAGACAGTGTCAGAATATTCAGTAAGAAGTCAGATTAGACAATGTCAGAATATTCAGGGAGGAGTCAGATTAGACAGTGTAAGAATATTCATTAAGGTGTCAGATTAGACAATGTCAGAATATTCAGGGAGGAGTCAGATTAGACAGTGTCAGAATATTCAGGGAGGAGTCAGATTAGACAGTGTCAGAATATTCAGGGAGGAGTCAGATTAGACAGTGTTAGAACAATCAGGTAGGAGTCAGATTACACATTTGTCATTATATTCAGTAAGGCCTCAGATTAGACAATGTCTGAATATGCAGGGAGGAGTCAGATTAGACAGTGTCAGTATAAACAGGGAGGAATCAGATAATTATCACAGTGTCATAATATTCAAGTAGGAGTCAGACTAAACAATTTCAGAATATTCAGGGAGGAGTCAAATAAGACAATGTCAGAATACTCAGGAAGGAGACAGATAAGACAATGTTATTATATGTATCATTTAGGTAGGAGTCAAATTTAGACAGTGTCAGAATATTCAGGAGGAGTCAGATTAGGCAGTGTCTGAATATGCAGGGGTAGGAGTCAGATTAGACAGTGTCTGAATATTCAGTAAGACGTCAGATTAAACAATGTCAGAATATTCAGGAGGAGTCAGATTAGGCAGTGTCTGAATATGCAGGTAGAAGTCAGATTAGGAAGTGTCTGAATATGCAGGTAGAAGTCAGATTAGACTGTGTCTGAATATGCAGGTAGAAGTCAGGTTAGACAGTGTCTGAATTTGCAGGTAGGAGTCAGATTAGACTGTGTCTGAATATGCAGGTAGGAGTCAGATTAGACAGTGTCTGAATATGCAGGTAGGAGTCAGATTAGACAGTGTCAGAATATGCAGGTAGAAGTCAGGTTAGACAGTGTCTGAATTTGCAGGTAGGAGTCAGATTAGACAGTGTCAGAATATTCAGGAGGAGTCAGACTAGATAATGTCACAATATTCATGGAGGAGTCAGATTGAGACAATGTCTGAATATGCAGGGGTAGGAGTCAGATTAGACAGTGTCAAAATATTCAGGAGGAGTCAGATTAGACATTGTCAGAAAATTCAGGTAGAAGTCAGATTAGATAGTGTCAGTTTACACAAGGAGGAGTCAGACTAGACTGTCTGAATATGCAGGTAGGAATCAGATAAGACATTGTCATAATATTCAGAGAGGAGTCTTTCTCAAGTAGTCTGAAAAATTTAATATAAGCATTGATGTCACATGATATCATTATTTTTTAATTTCACCAGTTTATGAAATTAAATTTGTTTTCAAACTTTAATGTGAGATTGAGAATCTATCCGCTAAGTGGATTCAAACATTTTGGGATCCAAATTTCTTTCATACTCTGATGACATTAAAAATAATGACACTAATGTTTAAATAAACCACTATTGAGGATTCAGTCTTTAGATTAGAATGACAGTGTATAATAATCTGGACACATAGAGGATGTCTCGGTGTTGTTTGACTTTGAGATAAGTATGTCGACTCTAGTGTCTTTAGATTAGATTAGCTGACCTGGATACCACAGTCCAAAATAAACTGTCAGTGACCTTGTCATGTAGGTCAAATATAAAATCAGTTATCCTAAAGGACTAGCAAAATATTTGAAAGGCTAAGACAGTAAATGGTATATAATGGACTAACCTATCAACAGTCCATTATATAATGACCATTTGTAATCTACAACACCAGTTTAAAACCTAAAGAGTCTTATTGTCTTTAGCCTTTGATACACCTTTGAAATTTATCAACTGTAAAAAGTACATGTCTTTAAAATAGAAGAATTTAGTACAATGAGATACATGTATATATATTGCTTGATATGAAGTTATTTTCATAAAGTTGATTTACGATAATTCCTACTGCAACAAACTAACAATCACAAATACCTGGGAACCTGAAATAACTGGTATACCATACATTGTTAATTGGTTTTTGAATTTATTAGCCTACATCTATTAACAGCTGGGGTCATTTAAAAATTTGAAAATTACTGTGTTATAACCATGAATTTGTTGCAAGTTATTTTGTTATAAATGCGTTTTACTGTATCTTTATAGCCAAGTTGCAACATTTGAATTGGTTAAAATTTCATTAACTTGATCAAAATTGCGAAATTTTGTACCTTTAAAATGAATGGCTATATTACACTATGTAAGTTTGGTAATTATGTCCCCCAAACAAAGTTGGGGGGGGGGCATATTGTTTTTGCTCCGTTTCTTATTATTATTATTATTTTTATTCTTATTTCTTCCACTTTCTTTCGCTGGAATGGTTTCCGACACTTTTCTCAGAACCTAATTGACCGATGATCATGAAACTTGGTAACAGACTCTATAAGGTGTGGGGTGGTGCATAAAGGCTTTTTTCTGGGACCGGAAGTCAAAGATGGCTGCCAGGGCCCATTTCCTGTTTTCAGGTTTCGGTCTCCGATCTCAATGAAAATTGGTCTATAGAGGTTTTAAGGGATGGCGAACATCATGAAAAAGTTTTCGTGAATATTTTTGGTATTCCGAGATGGCTGCTGGCCCACTTCCTGTTTTCAGGTTTCGGTCTTCTATCTCAATGAAAATTGGTCTATAGGGGTTTTAAGGGATGGCGAAAAACATGCAAACATTTTCGTAAAGATTTTGGTATTCCAAGATGGCCGCTGGCCCAATTCCTGTTTTCAGGTTTCGCTCGCCGATCTCAATGAAAATTGGTCTATACGATTATTTAGGGATGGCAAACAACATGCAAACGTTTTTGTAAAGATTTTGCTTTTCCAAGATGGCCGCTGGCTCATTTCCTGTTCTTCAGGTTTCGATCTCCAATCTCTTTGAAAATTGGTCTACATGGGTTTTAAGGGATGGTGAACAATATAAAAACAGTTTCCTAAAGATATTTGGTATTCCAAGATGGCTGCTGGGCTAACTTCCTGTTTTTATATTTTGGTCTTTGATTTCAATAAAAATTAGTATATAGGGGTATTAAGGATGCTGATCAATATGATAAAAATTTTAAAAGATTGTCGCTGGGCCAACTTCATGTTTTCAATTTTTCATCAGCAATTCATTGAAAATTGGTAAATGGGGGTTTTAACTTACAATTTTAAGGGATATGCCATACAGTCATGATAACTGCCAAATCAATTCCTCTGAAAATAGCCTTGTATTACCGTATTTTTGCGTGTATAGTGCACACTTTTTTTCATAAATTATCAAGTGAAAAATTGGGGTGCGCCCTATACGCAGGTACAAGGCATGGCCAGGTCCTGGGTCATGATCACCGAGTTATGTAGTTATGTACATTTTAGGAGACCCTGAATTCCAATATAAAAGTACATCAAAATTCTCCCAAGATGTTCATATGCACTGTGCAACTGCATTCTTGATTTGTTGCAATTGGGGATGCTTTTGGGGGACTATGTAATGGTGTCCATTACAGTGAGTACTTGTTCTTTTTAAGTATTGGATGATGTCAAAAATTTCAATCCAGTTTTGTATGATCTACATATTTTTTTTGAATTCAGGAAGACAAACAGATCCCAGAGCCTGGTCCAGGAGGTAAGTGGCAGTATTATATGAATATTAAAGTTTAGTTGAAGGTATGATGCTCAGTTAAAAATGTTATAAACTTGAAAAGAAAATCACATATTTGATGTGTTTGACAGGCTTTTCTCATCCACAGAAACAGCTTTTCCCTTTTTTAGTGTTTTGTATTCATTTGTTATCCTAATAATAACCTTTGCCTACGAGTTATCTTCACGAATTTTGTGATCCAAGTAAATTCAAATTAGCTAATCTTAGTGGATTTATATCTACATCACTTATATTGATAGTAATTTTCATTTATGTTTTTTTTAACAGAGGTCCAGTTATGTATGCAGCAGGTTGGAATCTGTGGGTCTGATGTCCATTACTGGCAGCATGGTGCCATTGGTGATTTTGTGGTGAGAGAGCCGATGATTGTCGGACATGAAGCAAGCGGAGTGGTCAGTAAGCTGGGAGAGGGAGTTACAACACTCAAAGTGGGTATGTTACACAGAAACTGTGTATATGGGTGTAGCCAGTAGGTTTTACATTAAGTAAAACATCTGGTGGCCAGTTAGGGCCACCTCACAATCTCACGAGTTTAAGAGGGCAAGATTGTGAGGCAAGGTCTCGTGTTTGTGCAGCTGGTAACCTTGCCCTCGCAATCTCACGACCATGACTTAAACGATCAGCCAGGTAATTCTATATTGAAGTTGACAATTGGGAAGAGTGGTATTATTAAGCAAGTGGTCTTTGTATAGAGGTGCTTGATAAGGCAGGTTTGACTTTGTATAGGAAGTTGATACGGACGTGTTGTGTGTATCATTATGGCTGTGATATTAATAGTAACCTTGTAAAATTCTGTTGTGTTATGGTTGGAAGATACAATTTTAGCATGTAAAATCAGCCATTGGAGAGTGTGAGTGGTTACAGCGGCAGGGTTTAAGTGCTGTTGAATATCTTTGAGTCTGATTTTTGTGTGTTGTAGGAGACCGCGTGGCCATAGAACCAGGAGTATCATGTCGTCTGTGTCACTTCTGTAAAACTGGCCGCTATAACCTTTGTCTCGACATGAAGTTTTGTGCTACCCCTCCGATAAATGGCAATCTCTCACGCTACTATGTCCACGCAGCTGATTTCTGTTTTAAGTAAGGAAGATGGATCGTGTTTGAAATTGGGGCTTTTTCACTTTCATTATTAAATTTCAGCTGTATATAGGTAATATTTTATTGTTGTTGTTCAGATGCAATATGTCTCAATTCTCCTCTAATTTTATTGCTTTATAAAAGGCGACTGTATTTGAAATCCCATTTCCTGTTTCTACCCCCCTTTGTTCTATCTGATGTGCCCCATGTAGTGAAAGCTTCATTTTCTTTTGAAACTTTTATCTAACTTCTTGCTCACAAATCCCAATATAGCTCATTTAAATCTTTCATGAAAATGAAATTCCTACCATGCTCATCCACTTAAAATCAAGTATCGTTGCTAGATACATATGCATATATATCAATCAATAACTTATTTTTCAGTTTTATGAAAATGAAAATAAAGCTCAATTCTCTCTGCTGTCATTGAAACATTTAAAAGGTAAAAACAAGTGACGATAACATACCATAAATAAGACTTCCATGATAACAAATGAGTTTGTTATTTTGTAGATTACCAGACCATGTGAGTTTTGAGGAGGGAGCATTATTGGAGCCATTGTCCTGTGGTGTACACGCGTGTAATAGGGGTGGAGTCACACTAGGCAGCCGAGTACTAATTTGTGGGGCTGGTAAGTCTCACACTGCACTGCCTATATATGGTACAAACAGATGTCAACCGTATAGCAAAATTTTCAATTTGTTTGTGTCAGTTTGCCTTTCTTCCAGTTTGTCATGCACCACCTGGACTCCCTGTCCGGCGATGTCTGTTCTATGTATGATACAAATGTTATGTGCTCAAAATTTGCAATGTATAAAAAAAAAAAAAAAATAGTCTGTAGAATAAATGTTTTGGTATGTGTTTTAGACAGTGTTCTTGTCACCTGATAACATTTTTTGAACACAAGCATAATTTTAGCATTATAGATTATTTGCAAATGATGATTATTCAGAACTTTGTTAAAGGATTTATATGTATATAAAGTACATGTAATTGATATATAATATATATGTACTTTTTGAAATGTTTTTTGTTTTATTCCTCAGGTCCGATAGGATTAGTCACTCTGATCACGGCAAAGGCCAATGGGGCCTCAGAAGTATGTGTTACAGGTAAGGGGAGACAACTCACTAAAACTAGAACAGAAATCGTTGTTTTACACATGTAAAACACACCCATTAATAAAAGTCTGACATATGATAGTCATTTTACTATTCTTCGGGAGACTACATGCAATTAGAATTTGTCAAAATTATCTTTTCAATTTCATGTGACTGATCTTTTTTACTCACCTATACAATATCTTAAATGTTGTAATAAGCGATGTGTATACCAGTTCATGTAAAGAAGATCAAGGTTTTTAATTTACAGATATCAATGAGTCGCGGCTGGAGATGGCTAAGAAGTTAGGTGCCACACACACCCTTAAAGTGACGAGTCGGGACCCTCGGGAAGTTGCACAACAGATTCATGACCTGATGGGAAGTGCACCTGAAATCACCATCGAATGTAGTGGAGCCGCACCTAGTGTACAGACTGGTGTCTATGTATGTTAGAGTTATCACCCCTTAAACTCTTTAATAAGCTTTAACGAGTGAATAAATCATTAAGTTTACAGCTGTGTATACAAAAGTTGTCTCCCTTAGATGTCTGAGACTTGAACAGGTTGTCATCTATGTATGTAGAAGTCTCCATCAAGATAATACAATAGACAGGTTGTCATATGTAGAAGTTACCTCCTCTTAGCTGTCTGGGACTTAATCAGGTTGTCATCTAAGTACTAGGTATCTATAAGTTATCTGTACATAGATGATGTATTGGGATAAATTATTATATATGTTGTTATCATGTTTGCTGTGAGGTTATGTGTGGTGTGATTGGTTTAACATCCTAACACCCAGGTTCATTTAGGTCTGTAAAAAGGAAGAAAGCCTGAGTACTCAAAGAAAAAATCATTGACCAAAACAGTCAGTACCTGGCAACTGCTTTGCTTTGGATTCAACCTCACCCCACAGAGGTGGAGGACTTGTGATAATAATTCAGACATATTAACCACTCAGCTTACATGGAAATGTGCATTACATCTAGACTACATATTCATGAATACGTGTAATTCTTATTTGATTTTCTGTTTCCCAGGCAACCCAGTCAGGTGGCTGTGTAGTATTAGTTGGTATGGGACAACCTGATGTTACGATGCCGATTCTCAACGCAGCAGTCCGAGAGGTGGACATCAAAGGATTCTTCAGATATGTCAACTGGTAAATGTCTTCTTATCAAAAAATTTTGTTTCTAATAACAGTTTTAGTCCACAAATCTTTTCTTAAGAAAGAGATCCTAAAGAATGTTTGGGGCCCATTATTAGTTTACCTGGCCCAAAGGGCTTATGTCATGGCATGGTGTCTGTCGTCCGCACCTCAACATTTCCTTTAAATCGCTACTTGTCATAGAGTTCTCCATAGATTCTGACAAAATTTGGCCAGGAACATCTTGGGGGAAGTGGAACAAATTTTGTATAAATTTTGGCTCAAACCCCACGGGGGTAGGAGGGGCAGGGCCCAACAGGGGAAATAGAGGTTAATCCTTTAAATCACTGCTTGTCATAGAGTTCTGCATGAATTCTAACCAAATTTGGCCAGAAATATCCTTGGTGGAAGGGGAACCGAGTTTTTATAAATTTTAGCTCTGACCCCCCCATGGGCAGGAGGGGTATGGCCCATTAGGGGAAATAGAGTTAAATCCTTGAAATCGCTATTAATGATAGAGTTTGGCATGGATTGTAAACAAATTTGGCCTGAAATATCGGGGGGGGGGGGGTAAGGGTAATAGAGTTTGAATAAATTTTGGCTCAGACCCATTAGGGCAGGAGGGGAGGGAGTGATACAGGCCCTCTGGTTGAATATTCTATATCAGTCAATGGGAATATTGATCACTTACATGCTATATCTCATATCTCTTCTTTCCTTCTTCTGTTTGAATTTGGGTTACATGTTGAAACAGTTCATACTTGCCAATGTTTTAAAATTCCCATGTGGGTGTTTTCACATGTTTAAACTTTTAACCTCAAGAAAGTTTACTTAGTAACCCCTTATGAAAAAATTTAAGGCTGATTTTTGTAATTTTGACCTGTTCTTTCTGATGGTATAGGTAGTCAGATTTTTGACATTTTGAATATTAAAGAATTTGGACTTGCTAAAATGGCCTAAAATGGGGGTAAAATCGGGAGTCTCCCTCCAAAATAGGGAGGGTTGGCAAGTATGAAAACTTCACTTGAATGCTACTAACTTTATATCAAAATTATAGATAACTGTATGCTTGCTTCTTTGATTTAATCCATCTCAGAAGTTAGGGGAGGAGTAGGGTATTGTATGCTGGAATCACTACCATAATAACTAAGACAATATACAGACGCTTTGTAATAAAAATGGTCACTAAGTCAGCAGTCTTTAGATCGATCACATTGGTAAATATCATGGAAACATAACAGGCTTCTCATTGGTTATGTATGTCCCATTTATTAACTATAAACATTACTATATTATAGTGCTTTTTAGGATAAAAAATACAATTGTATAATTATTAAGATATTTGGTTCAGTTGTTCAAAAAATGATTAGCTAAAACACATAAGTAGTGGAATTTTTATTTCTCATTTGCTGCATAACTGATGATTATGTCTTCATGATAATAAAAAGTACAGGTAAAACATATACAGTCGCGGGACATAAGTATTCGCATTATAATAAAAAGTACAGGTAAAACATATATACAGTCGCGGGACATAAGTATTCTCATTATAATAAAAAGTACAGGTAAAACATAAACAGTCGTGGGACATAAGTATTCGCATTATAATAAAAAGTACAGGTAAAACATATACAGTCGCGGGACATAAGTATTCATATTGTAATAAAAAGTACAGGTAAAACATAAACAGTCGCGGGACATAAGTATTCACATTATAATAAAAAGTACAGGTAAAACATATACAGTTGCGGGACATAAGTATTCGCATTATAATAAAAAGTACAGGTAAAACATATACAGTCGCGGGACATAAGCATTCACATTATAATAAAAAGTACAGGTAAAACATATACAGTCGCGGGACATAAGTATTCGCATTATAATAAAAAGTACAGGTAAAACATCAACAGTCGCAGGACATAAGTATTCGCATTATAATAAAAAGTACAGGTAAAACATATACAGTCGCGGGACATAAGTATTCGCATTATAATAAAAAGTACAGGTAAAACATATTCAGTCGCGGTACATAAGTATTCGTCACTGTTGTTTTCTAGCTACTAGTTAACAATTCTTGTTATCGCTATTTCTCAGAAAGTACTGAAGGGATCTTTCTCAAATTTCATATGTAGATTACCCTAGGACTCTAGTTGTGCATATTGCATTTTGGGACAGATCGGTTAACAAGATGGCTGCCAGGCAGCCATCTTGGATTTTGATAGTTAAAATTTGTTATCGCTATTTCTCAGAAAGTACTGAAGGAATTGTTCTCAAATTTTATACGTGGGTTCCACTTGGGGCCCTAGTTGTGCGTATTGCATTTTAGGACCAATCGGTCAACAAGATGGCCGCCAGGCAGCCATCTTGGATTTTGATAGTATAAGTTTGTTATTGCTGTTTCTCAGAAAGTACTGAAGGGATCATTCTCAAATTTCATTTTTAGGTTACCCTATAGGTTACCCTAGGACTCTAGTTGTGCATATTGCATTTTGGGACCGATCGGTTAACAAGATGGCTGCCAGGCAGCCATCTTGGATTTTGATAGTTAAAATTTATTATCGCTATTTCTCAGAAAGTACTGAAGGAATTGTTCTCAAATTTTATACGTGGGTTCCTCTT
The DNA here is from genome assembly GCA_004382745.1 of Argopecten irradians irradians. Taxonomy (NCBI): domain Eukaryota; kingdom Metazoa; phylum Mollusca; class Bivalvia; order Pectinida; family Pectinidae; genus Argopecten; species Argopecten irradians. The sequence goes on along the minus strand of SAYR01052728.1, from coordinate 948,827 downwards.
GGGGCCCTAGTTGTGCGTATTGCATTTTAGGACCAATCGGTCAACAAGATGGCCACCAGGCAGCCATCTTGGATTTTGATAGTATAAGTTTGTTATTGCTGTTTCTCAGAAAGTACTGAAGGGATCATTCTCAAATTTCATTTATAGGTTACCCTAGGACTCTAGTTGCTGTTTCTCAGAAAGTACTAAAGGGATCATTCTCAAATTTCATTTATAGGTTACCCTAGGACTCTAGTTGTGCATATTGCATTTTGGGACCGATCGGTTAACCTGATGGCTGCCAGGCAGCCATCTTGGATTTTGATAGTTAAAATTTGTTATCGCTATTTCACAGAAAGTACTGAAGGAATTGTTCTCAAATTTTATACGTGGGTTCCACTTGGGGCCCTAGTTGTGCGTATTGCATTTTAGGACCAATCGGTCAACAAGATGGCCGCCAGGCAGCCATCTTGGATTTTGATAGTATAAGTTTGTTATCGCTGTTTCTCAGAAAGTACTGAAGGGATCATTCTCAAATTTCATCTATAGGTTACCCTAGGACTCTAGTTGTGCATATTGCATTTTGGGACCGATCGGTTAACCAGATGGCTGCCAGGCAGCCATCTTGGATTTTGATAGTTAAAATTTGTTATCGCTATTTCTCAGAAAGTACTGAAGAAATTGTTCTCAAATTTTATATGTAGGTTCCACCTGGGCCCTAGTTGTGCGTATTGCATTTTGGGACCGATCGGTCAACAAGATGGCCGCCAGGCAGCCATCTTGGATTTTGATAGTATAAATTTGTTATCGCTGTTTCTCAGAAAGTACTGAAGGGATCATTCTCAAATTTCATCTGTAGGTTACCCTAGGACTCTTGTTGTGCATATTGCATTTTGGGACCAATTGATCAACAAGATGGTTGCCAGGCAGCCATCTTGGATTTTGATAGTTAAAGTTTGTTATAGCTATTTCTCAGAAAGTACTGAAGGGATCATTCTCAAATTTCTTATGTAGGTTCCCCTTGGCTCCTAGTTGTGCATATTGCATTTTGGGACTGATCGGTCAACAATATGGCCGCCAGGCAGCCATCTTGGATTTTGATAGTTAAAGTTTGTTATCGCTATTTCTCAGAAAGTACTGAAGGAATTGTTCTCAAATTTCTTATGTAGGTTCCCCTAATGCCCTAGTTGCGCGTATTGCATTTTGGTGACCTTGTTTAAAAATGACCGCCAGACCGCCATCTTAAATTTTAGTAGTTGAAGTTTGTTACAGCTATTTATAAGAAAGTACTGCATTGATCTGTTTTAAAAATTTGAAAAGTAGAGAAAAGTAGAGAAAAGATCCATTTGTCAATTGTCAGACATAGATCAATCTTAGGTGGGCGCCAAAATCCCTCTGGGATCTCTTGTCTATGTAGAGCAATTTAAGGTATAATCGACCGTATCAATTAGCCACCCCCTACATTAATATCATAAATAACTCATTTTCTGCTGATATATTTGCCAATCAATCTGAAAATTAATAAAGATTCTTCATTCGGAATCTCTTTTGACTATTTCATAGTCTCAAGCACTTAATGGAAACTTCCGAAAACTGACCTAGACGCAAGTTAGTTTTATTGCAGAGTGCAGAATCAATGTTGTTATGCAACAAGTTAGTAGAATGCGCGAATTTCGTACACTCAGAATTGATACTGTCTTGCCTATTTTCCTCTTTAAGGGCGTAATTAAAGAGATCTTAACATCATTAACCAGATATATACAAATATCTTAATTTTACTTTATGGGTATGGGGGTCGATAATAGATTGATAAATCTGATAACCTAATATCTTATCGACCACCTACATCCCGGAAGCATGGATATCTTTATAATAAGGAAAACGGTTCAGAATTTCATAATTACTAATAATAAAAGTCTTAGATTTGAAAAACAGGATTTTATTTTTGGCAAACAAGATAGTACAAATACTCATTTTCATATTGAAAATTTGATACTGCTTCTAGTAAAACAATACATTTACAACTGCAAATGTCTAGAAAAAGAACTCTATTTAAACAGTTTAAAAAATCATATTAAATTTGAACTAAAAGTTAGCTCACAGGATTATAATATCCAACAGTAATTTAAAGCGGAAAACACAAACACTTGCAGATTTACGAAATTGGTTAAATGTATAAACAGTAGCATTTTAAAAATTCTTGAAAGATCTGTGACCTAGGTTTAACCCCCTCCCCCCCTTTTATTGTTGTCTTGTCTTTCGTGTATTTATGTGAGTGGTAATATGTGTGTATTTTGTTACGTTAATAAGATACTTGTAAATACATGTACATACATTGAAATATGCAATTTGAAATAATTCTTCAAATGTAACTTATATTGTACTTGTCTTTCATGTATCTTCTGTACATGTTGTTCAAGATTATTTTAACGATATTTTATCTAATTGCACTGTACTGATATTAATGCAACAGTGCAGTTACTTTTGCTCTTAGTAAATAGAAAATTAATTATTTGCCATGGCTTTCTTGTTCATATTCATATTACATGTGCAATTACATTGCAATTACATTGTAATGATTATATTCATGATAAAAAATAAGATGAAGAGAGCAGATTTAAGATAGAAAACAAGCAAAAGGATGAGGGAGAGACATTGCTATAAAATAAGGAATTGGCAGAGAAAAAAAAGAAAGAGATTGAAAAGAGAATTAGAAACAAACTGAAACTGAGAGACAGAGTAAAACAGCAAACTATGTATATATCTAATTAAATACATGTTTAGAACAATTATATATATACATTTTCTTTAATATAAATCAAGTCTAAGTAAGTGTTTGGTTGACATTTTCAGTTTCAAAATCTTCTTTTCATCGAGGTGTATATTGCATGTTCTCCCAATTAATGATAGTGCATATATATATATACTGGATGCCAAGTTAGTAATTGCAGATTTAGACTGGAACATTTTACATACATGTATAATGATGTTTCTGATCTAGGTAATACAGGATTCAGTTATTGCAATATTCTGTGCAAAATACAATTATAAAGCAGATGGATCATTTTCAAATCAGATTTGCGTGACAATGTTCGCTTTACATTTGATTAAACATGTTTCTTTTTTATTTTATTTTGGGGGTTGATAATAGAACAAAGAGGGTGATGATACAGTGTGATAGAAGGTCTATAAGAACCTATTTCTCAAAAATAAGACCTTATATTGCAAATTATAGTCAAACAATGCTATAACACTAGTACGAAGTCCAATTTAAAACTTTTGTAATTTCTGATTGCATTCTTCCCCTATGAATTAAACATTAATAATAATAATACAATATTTTATTTAACCAGGGTTACATATTTAGACAAGTCTAATTTTCAATATGGCCCTACATCAATATATCTACAGTTATCACAGACAACAATTTTATAAAGAAAATACCTTAATTTAAAATACATATACATTCATATCATCAATGCAAATATGGTTGCTTTCTAAAACATTGATAGCAAGTATAAAACTAAAATTTGAAAACACATCCTTTAAATATCTTTGTTTAAAAACAGCAACACTGGGGCCATTTCTAATATCATTGTTCATACCATTTTGTAAATTGGAACAAGTGTAAACAAATGAGCGTTTAAAATAACTTGTACTACTATCAGGAATATAAAACTTATCTGAGATTGCAGATCTGGTATTTCTCATACTTACGTATTCTCATGTGGTCGATAATACCTTAATATGCTCTATTTTCACTTTTTTCTTTGAATTTTCCTGATCTCATTTATTGATAGATTTTCACCAGATTTGGCATACTTATAGAGAACTGTATACAAACTCAGCTCATAATATTTTCAAAATATTTGGATGCTTCATTTTCAAAATATCATTATTTTGGTGCACGGCTTAATTTTTATGACCTCATTTCCTTTTTTGTTCTTACCAATATGGCAATGAAAAAGTTTTGCTTTCTCATAAAATGTAATTTTCTCAAAAAGTAGGTAACAGATAATTATGCAAATATTATGAGCTAAAAAAGTAGATACTTTGCTTTAAGTATGCCAAAGAAGGGGTATCACTTTCGGCCGTTTTACGGCCACTCAGTGATTAGCAAAATATTTTGCATGAGGATACATTAGGGTCGGCTGCATATTGTATGCTGGTCAGAATATCGGGGCATATGATAACCACAGAGGTCAAAGGGTGAAAATTCACATTTTCATCGTTTTAAGTCCTCACTGATTATTATTAGAATAGAGATAACATTTTTTGCAGGTTTTGCCTCTAAATATTGGGTTTGTAACATTCAGTTCAGAAAACTGATGAAAATATTTAAAAACTAGGTCACAATGACCTAGTTAAGCACTTATTCTATTTTAGCATTAAAAACTAGGATTTTTCAAAGATTTGATGGTTTGAAATTGGTGTTTAGTGTTGGATGTGGATCTTGACATGACCTGCTTAAGATGATTACATTACATCCTAGTATCACATTGGCGTGGTCATTTGCATAAAATAGGTCATATTCAATGAACGATATCATCTGTCCACTACGCATCCGCTGCTTTCCCATGTTTACAGTAGGTTTTTAAATTACGTAAACTTGTTTTATGAGCTAATTTTAAGCATCACCTACACTGAAGATAGGATGATAGAATTGCGCCTGTTGCCCCACTGCATGATAGTAAAAGGCAACTAAATTTGGAATCTTAATTGCACATATATATATATATATATATATATATAGTTACCTAGATGAAAATGGTTTGTACATTTTCAACCATTCCTTAGCTTCAGAGTGACGTTTAGAGCTTTATTTGGGTTCTATAATGATCTGTTTAAGATGATGTCAGCTTGGGGTCATATGAGCTGAGTGACAGGGATGAATTAGGTTGTATTCCATGAAAGGTATATTCTGCCAATTATATATTGTAATATTTTCTATATATTTAAGCAAGTGTATCAACTATATATATAAGTTTGTTTTATGAGATAATCTCAGGCAAAACTTGTATTGCAAGCATGTTGTTAGAATTGCCCCTGCTGCTCCATGGGATGATTGTAATAGGCGACTAAATATGATTTATCTCTTGGCTTTAGCAAACAATATCATGTATTTTACATCTAGTTTTTCTTATTATTATTTACAAGTTTGTATTGACAGGAAAGTTTTCACGAGAAAGAAACATTCTCTATGATATTTGAGACAGAAATCCAGTATATTTTGATCTAGGTATAACCACTAGAATTGAAATACCAGATTTAGCCGCCTTTTCCGATCATGCAATGAGGCAGCAGGCACAATTCTAACATCATACTTGCAATGTAAGTGTTGCTTAATATTTTCTCTAACAACAAACTTAAATAGCTTAAACACTGACTTTAAAGATGGAAAATCCAGAAAATACTTAGTTGACAGACAATAATATTCATTGAATGTGACATAATTTACACACGTGACCCAGCAAATGTGACCCTAGGATGTAATAATCTTAAGTAGATCGTGATAAAATACAAATCAAATCAAACATAAATCTTTAGCTTTGGAATGGTTGATTTTTAAATAAAATACTTTAAGATTCCAAATTTAGTCGCCTTACACAATGACAAGCCGTGGGGTAGCAGACATAATTCTTACATAATACGTCCAGTGAAGGCGTTTCTGGATATGGGCTCATGACACAATCCTAAAATATTAAAACTCCATGTGACCCTAGGTTGTAAAACAAAGCATGTCAAGATCAACACTCAGTACTAGAGATCATTTTCAAGCTATCAAATGGTTGAAAAATCCAAGTTTTCAGCAAAAATATTAAAGTTTCTAATGCTAAAGAAGAATTGGTTGATTAATTAGTACTTGAACAATGAAATTGTGAATTTTCACCCTTTGACCTCTGACCTCTGCAATTACCATGAGTCTGGATAGACTTCGTTATAGTTTTATGAAAGTTTGTGTGGGAGTTACTTCCCCTCTAACACAAGAATTAATCTATTCTCTTACTAAAACAAGCTTTCAGGAACATCTTAAGAAAAAACAATTAACCCTTGGCCCTGCTGTGTGGTTTAGTGACAAACAAAGCATCCTTATTTATTTGTCTTGGGTGAGAAAAAAAGTGAAAAAAAGTCCTTTTACAGGAGTCATCTTCAAATGACAAACAATATGTTATGTTGGCTTCAAGGATCGTTTCTCCTTTGTTGGAGTCATCTTCAAATGATAAACAATATGATTTGTTGGCTTCAAGGATCGTTTCTCCTTTGTTGGAATCATCTTCAAATGATAAACAATATGATTTGTTGGCTTCAAGGATCGTTTCTCCTTTGTTGGAGTCATCTTCAAATGATAAACAATATGATTTGTTGGCTTCAAGGATCGTTTCTCCTTTCTTGTTATTTGTTTTGGATGTCTGTGATAAGGTTCATCAGTTTAGGGAGACTGTTTTAGTTGCAATAAAATATCAAAAGTATAATGTTTTATTAGGGTTCATGCCGATGCATATGGAGGTCATGAATAGTGTTGCTATTAATACCTATCGTTCTGTAGCGGTTTTTTTATCCTTTCAGATGTCACTCCAATCTGTCATAAATACCTAATCTAAAACCCTGGCAGATGCAGTGCCCGTTATATGGTACCATTAATGAGATCTACCTTACAATTAGTGAAATGCTTCAGAAAGTATTGATCTTTATAAATGTTGAGGGATCTATTTTGTTGTTAATGGCTTGACAAATTTACGATTCAATCAACGAGATTTTATTAGTTTAATTTTGATGTATTACCGAAAAGATCTAATTCAATACTACAACACACATTTGACATAAACCATTACCGAGTGAGCCTTTTACTTATATTGTCGACCTGATATACATTTATAGAAGAGACCTGGGTGGCTCAGCATTGACTTGGTAAGGATGAGGCTATATAGGTGAGATCAAGGTGTGGCTTTCTCGGTGTCACGATGGAGTCAACATTTACTATAAAGTCAGCTTTTAACAAGGCTATTAAAATCAAGTTGAACTAATAATACTCTTTGCATCATTAGCCAAAAAATATGGACATTGATTAATTTAACCAGATTCTAGTATCACACTATAGTGCGATTAAAGACATTTTGTGGAGAAAATTTATGTTGGCGGAGACATTTCTGGCAAACTTATTAATTTCGATTGTACTATCGAGTTGTGGTCAAGTTATTGTCCTGCATGCATCCATCAGACTATATGGATATACATAAAGAGAAAAGTCCTTCATGTTCTAGTAATTTGGGGTAACTATATGTTTCTATCTGAACATACATAAGGCATAAAAACAAGAATTTTACAGTGCATAAATTTTGTGTTGTAACTAATGCTTATAAGGCAACATACATGTTTTTCTGTCCATGATTTTCACAGCTTAACTCACCAAACTTAATGGTTTCCAATAGATAACTGTAGAAAAAAAATGGCATGTCCAAACAACCGGTTAATTACGACACATATACCGGTATTAAATATAATACAACCCCAAAAGATATGTTAAGACAAATAATTACATTATTCTTGTTGACACGTCATGTTTTCCTTCCTTCTAGCTATCCAACAGCATTGGCCATGATAGCTTCTGGGAAGGTAGATGTCAAACCACTGATAACACATCGATTCTCATTGGAGGATTCCATCAAGGCCTTCGAGACGACCTTGAGAGGTGAAGGGATAAAGGTCATGATTCAGTGTGCCCGATGAAGGGTATTCACACTCATTGCATGTTTTCGAGGGTGTGAGAAGTGAAGGGATAAGAATATAATCAAGATGTAATGAGATAGATCTATTCATGATTAACATCTAATTATTGATTTTGTATTTCATAAATTCATGTAATAATTTGTCTACATAATATTCTTTATGTTGGAAATGATTTCATTGATTATCTGCACATTGAATTACATTGAATGTCTGAGGGAGGAATTCATTTTTTTTAATTTGTAATCACTTGATTGATTTATAGAGAACCGATATAGACACTGGTCATTCTTCATCCATTGTCTTTGTTTTATATGAAGGGTAATTTGTATGAATGTGTTATTTTGTATCAATGCCACAAACGGATACTGATATATTGTGACTCACTTTGTTAGTATCATAGCCAACTGATGCCATGCCTTGATTCATTAGAATGCTTTATATATCTGGCCTCGATTTCTCGAAACAAAATTAAGTCAAAAATCGACTTAAATAATTTTGTTTTCATATAAGTTACTTAAGTTTTGACTTAAGTCTGTCCTTCTGTTTCGAGAAATCGGAGCCTGGTCATTTGTTAGTGTGATGTTTACATAATAATTGATTCTGTATAGATATTGGTTGTCTTTGTGATTCTATAGAAAATACGTGATAACAAATAACCTAGTCATATATAACAATAACGCCTTTACTCCATAAAACCGTATACTGTATATAGTGAACGGATTTGCTGTAGTGTTAAGAAGCTCTATCGAAACTTTTATTATAAATCCAGATTTATTGAAATGACCATCGAGAACTTTTTAAATTTCACTTGGATTAAAAAAATGATTTTCATACGAGACCTTTACATTTCAATGCTAATATATATTTTTATCTAATTTCAAAAATTAGTAAAATATTCATTTAAATCTGAGATCCCATATTAAAGTCAGGACGTGGGATGTTTCTTTTGGTATTTATCTTTATACTTGGAGTTATATAGACATTTAAATCTGAGATCCCATATTAAAGTCAGGACGTGGGATATTACTTTTGGTATTCATCTTTGCATGTAATAATATAAAATTATCTGCTCCTGCAGATAAGTATTGATTCTTACGTAAGGTGTTTGTAACGGCAATGTCACATGTGTCAGGGAAGCGACTTGTTTTAGACACAAAGCTAATGACGTAAGTCACCAATAAGCAAAGAGGACTAAATATATAGTTAGTTCGTCAGTTTGATCTTTTTTTTGTTTGACTGATTACGCAATGCCCACGTACAATTGTCTTGGTGGTATTTATATATATATATAACAGTTTTCTTACTGAAAGAAAGTCTTACTTATCTCAAAACTGCATTGCAGTTGACTTTTTAACTAAAAATAACATATTCAGTGTAAATGTTTGCAAAAGGACTGGTTTGCCGTTTTTATTGAATTGACACGTTATTGGCGAAAATCCTCCTGTGGTGGATAAAGATATATCTAAATGTGAAAGTGCTATATATTATGCGCTGGATGCCATATATGTACTTTATATGTACAATTTATAATCGTATAATCGAATAGTAATCAGAAATAAAGGTATACAATGCAATGGCCTTAGCATATGTTTTCAATCAGTTTTACAACATGGAAGGTGTTGGATTTTACATCTAACTTTCTAGGTAGAGACTTAAACAGTTTCGCCTCAATGTTTTTCAGAACCTACAGAGATTTTTTTTAAAAAGACAAGTAAATTTTAGTCTTATGATTTCAGCCAAGTAGGAGGACGAAATAGTTGACATGTGAAGTACAATTGTACGTGTATACGAGAAGAGAAAAAATCCAAATACATCTTAACTAATATCGTTCTGCTATTATTACGTCTGCAGGTGAGCGTTTCACTAAACGGACTAAGTTTTGGCCTAATTTAGGCCCGACTAATAAGCTTAGTCTCTGACTAAGACCGCTTAGTGAAACGGGGCGTATGACGCGAAGATCCAAATAATATTTTCTACAGTATAGAAGAAGCCTTCATTATATTAGTAAAATTATTTTAATATATCAGTCAAGATACATACCGTTTGGTTTCGGAAAAGATATTGAATGAAAGAACATCTTAAAAGTAGTATTTATCATTTATCATAAATATTTTATTTGTTGCTAGAAAATGTGAACAATTCGCATTGTATAAAAAGGCTGTTTTACATGTATCTTCATTTTTTGAAAGCTATGTATTAATGCTATAACTCGGACAACATTCAGAAAAAACAACTGCAAATGTAAATGTACTAGTCGTCATAAAACTATTTCCGAAATATGGAGTGCAAAAATACGCCTTTGTCATCAGATGACAGAGAAAAACAGACGTAAAAACGAGGCCTGATTTCGTAATCAATTTCCTCCCCACGCCGTGACAAAAATTGCGCTGGATACCGACACGAACTGTTTTTATGTCTTAACAAAAACAGAAGGACATTAAGTTTTCCTGTTATGGCATGCTAGCCATGGACTTGAAGGACCATTCCTGTTATGGCATGCTAGCCATGGACTTGAAGGACCATTCCTTTCCTTAATCGATACTGATAAAATTTGTGTCTAGGAATTCGGAAATAGAACAGCACTGCGGATACAAAGTACAGATTTTTTAAGATGGGTACAAAATATTGCGCTCACGACATTCTTATTTTAGAATGACGTATCGACTTGTTTGAAAAACATGTGAGATCAATAAGAATGTCTGGCTTATATATTTTCATTTTGAACTTTTCATGAAAGGTTAGAAACACTATATCCGTTCAAGTGAACTCTGACACATGTCAGTTGTTCATTAGTTACAATTTTGAAAAGCGTTGCCAATACCATATATTAACATTTAGCCATATTGTAGCCAATAACGACACCGATGTTTTTTACATTGAGATAAAATGCGTTTTTATTATTCATCACAATACTATATGATAAAGATCCCCCTGTGAAACTGTATTTTTGTGTGGTAATAAACTCCATTAATTTTCTCTTTATTAGAGCCATAGATTAAGTTTTGTGCATGCAAAACTGCCGTGAAATCAATCCTTCATGTGTTTGCTCTTCAGAAGGACGCTTTGTTAGACTGTATGTCATGCAATGCTTGTGACGAGAGCGTGTGATTTTTAAGAGGCTGTGGTATGTTGTATCTCCTGTGATAATGGAACACATCCAATTTTATACTGCTATATCACTGCAACATACTGTGTAAGACACCAAGAGCACACTGATCGCACATACCCCGGTCACATTTACATGTGTATATGTATATATACTGACAACTAAACTAGTCGCATAACGAACTGCCTAATTTATTCGCCTGTTTTTTTGTTTTGTTTTTGTTTTGAATTCAAACGCCCTATCTGAAGGGTTTATGGATTTAGGATTGATTATTGTGAAAAAGACGTTTGTTGGTGCTTAAAACATATATTTTATGTATATGCTTTAGCTATAATAGAATTTCAACAGGTTATCGCAATGATATAAAAATATTAAGATTATTGCATCTTAGGGTCACATGAATTGGGTGATGGGGATGCATTAGGTCATATGCAGTGAAAGGTATCGCCTCCCAGCTATGTATCTTATGGGTTTCATATGCAATGAAAGGTATCGCCTCTCAGCTATGTATCTTATGGGTTTCATATGCAGTGAAAGGTATCGCCTCTCAGCTATGTATCTTATTGGTTTCATATGATTAAGCAAGTGTTAAATCTAATTTAGTTTTTTTATGAGACAATCTCAAGCAACACCTTCATTGCAAGTATAATGTTAGAATTATACCTGCTGTCCCATTGCATGATCGTAAATTGTGACTTGATATGGAACCTTTAGCTAGTGGATTTAGAAAACAATATAATGTATTTGACATCTAGCGTTTACCATAAGCGGGTGTTATCTATAAAATAACTAGTTTGTAGTGATAGGAAAGTCTTCCTGAGAAAGAAACCTTTACTCTATGATGATCGAGACAGAAATCTATAATATTTTATTTTAAAGTAGGCACTAGAATTGAGATCATAGATTAAGTCGCCTTTTCCGATCATACAATGAGGTGGCAGGCACAATTCTTACATCATAGTGGCAATGTAGATGATGCTTATTATTTTCTCTTAAAACAAATTTTAAAGCTTAAACACTTGCTTTGAACATGGAATATCCAGAAGATACTTAGTTGACAGAAGATACCTTTCCATTGAATGCGACTTAATTTATGCACGTGATCCAGCAAATATGACTCTAGAATGTAGTTATCTGAAGTAGATCGTAACAGAATACACATCAAGTGCTAGAAAGCTTCGAAATCGTTGAAAAATTTGAGTATTTTCATTTCTGTACCCAAGAAATTAAGATTCCAAATTAAGTCGCCTTTTACGATCATGCAATGGGGTAGCAGGCAAAGTTTTAACATCCTACATTCAGTGAAGGCGTTGCTTGCAATAAGCTCATAAACCATTTAGAAACCTACTTCAAACATGAGAAAACAGCGGAAAATAGTGGATAGATGATACCATACATTGAATATAACCTAAGTTATGCACGTGACCTAGCCAATATAATCCTAGGATGTAATCATCTGATGCAAGTTTTTAATGTTAAAATGGAACAAATACTTCAATAGGTCACTGTGACCTACTTTCTAAATTTCTCATCAGTTTCCTATACTGAACTTCACAAACCCAATATTTACATGCAAAAACCTCAAAAACGATTATCGATATTCTAATATTTAGTTAATTAGGACTTAAACAATGAAAATGCGAATTTCCACCCTTTGACCCCTAAAATGCCATGAGCGTAGAAAAAATACGATATTCTGAATAGCATACAATACGCAGCTGACCCTAATATATCTTCATGAAAAACATTTTGCTTATCAAAACGGCCCAAAGTGATACGCCTCCTTAAAGAAAAAGAAAAAAAAAAAAAAAACAACACTCGTTACGTATCGAAAAGTGGACAATGTGATTAATATTTCCACAAAAAATACGGCAAGACGTCATAATGAGGTAACTTATAATATTCTGGTTAATGTTAATCACATTTGTGATAAAAAATATATTTGTTGCTTACGAAGAATATAATCGCGTTGTTATGTACGTCACTATGTAAAATTGTTTAACGTTAAACAAATTTAATTCATTTTGAATGGAATCTTAGGTATTCATGATACCTATAACTAAAGGTATGTCGTCAAATCAACAAAGAAGATGACAAATGTCTGTGTCAACGTTGCCATATTTAGAAATATTTCTTTTCGCAATATCGAAAGTTATGACAACTATTTATGACCTTTCTGTGTTGTTTATATTGGAAAAATAGCCCAATAGAAAATTGTTGGTTAGTTCTATAAACGGCAGATGACACCTTTGTATGTGCACGGAATCTGTTTACCAACATCTGCAGTCCGTGTTCGACGTCAACATCTGTATTGCGATGTCAGTGCCATATGTATGTGAATGCCTTCAGTCTGTATTATGGATATTGTAAAACATGCTCTGACTTCTTATTTTCTATACGATCACATCATAAACAGCGATAATGGAGAACGCCACATGATTGATTGTAACACAAAACAATTTATCGTAATCGGTTCTCAACTGGTCATCAGGTTTGGTCAGCAGTGACACTTGAACAAAAGTGCCCAGTGGTCACTAGTGGTCAGTTTACTTCTCCGGACACACCTCTTAACACTCAATACAGAAACTAGACATTGTCCGGAGCCCTTGCACGGCGGTAAGAACAATTGTCATAGCATTTGATCCGACAGGGTGAGAGTATTCTTCAGGTCAGAAATCCCGCTGAATCCGGAATGTAACATCACTTGTTCCATTAAACCACGACCCGGCTATCGTGTTGGGGGGTATCCGGACGATGGACTTCGAGTGCCATCGGGAAAGGACATATAGTCGTGAGAAAGTCCGGTTCGAGAGCAGACTAAATATGCTCCATATGGACACCGACGGCACCTCTTTCGGCCTGACCTTCTAGCTGAGATCCGTATTTCGATACCGGTGAATTCCGGCTGCCTTCCTATGGTGCTGCTAACTGATTATGTCTTGTTTCGATGCCAAGGACAATTGTTTGGATGATATCTCGCGCTTTTTACATTATCGCACCTGCCGACATCATTAATGAAATCTAATTACTCGATCAAATTAGGACAGGAATATCTAAATGTCATCAGGATTGAAGAATATAGACTTAATTGCGAATGTTCTGATATAGATTGGTGAATGAGGACGTGTAGAGCAATTACTATCGTAAAGATCGTAAAGACGATTATCCCGATATACATATCTTATTATAATTGATGACAATCCATGGTAATTTTTTCCGAGCAATGCAATAACTAAGCCTCTTTGCCCAAACAAAACACGAAAAGCCCACTTTCTCAAATTGTTATCAACGCTTTTGAATAATAAAAAGAAAACCATGAAAAATAAAAGATTGTGTTGTATAAAATGTTATGAAAACAAATACTAAAAATTAGTTTAAAATAAACCCAAACATTATGGGTTTTCCACTGGATGGTCACAAAATGTATGAAAATCGAAGACTTGCCGAGAATTTTACATTTTGTAATCTTTTTATTTAAATCATATCTTATATATCCATTTATGATTTTTTTTCTTTCTCGTACGAAGATTTTGAATCTTTTAACACAAACCCCCGTCATTATCAGAATTCTCACTGTCCGTCTGTGCTTTTGGTGTTGTAAGGGTAGCAATGCATTACACAGCTCCAGACGGCATGAGTAGAATATTACTATCATAATGTAAAAGTTGTTGATTGCACAGATTGACGATGCTTTGCCGAGTCATCTCGGCTTTCCGCGTCGAGCACCAAAATTAAACTTGTATTGTAAGATACTAATCGTGTATTCTGTTTATCCTGCAACTATTATGGCATTCAAAACGAAAGCAAATTGACAGTTATTTACTTGGTTTCGCTCGAAGCGTGACGCTTCTTTGATGCGGAGGTAAATATTCATTCACTAAACCGAATGAGAGTGTACTCCTTTTTACTGCCGTGGGGAATAAATAAGCGCATTCACAAACACCATCCGTAAATCCATTCAGTGTAATAAATCACTGAAACAATATGAAAATACTAAAAAAAAACAATATATTTAAAACCCGTTTAAAAATTACTTTGCAATACATACCTTTGCCATGAGCCAAGAAAAAACACCACACCGCCATACGAGATTTTGGATACCGTAAAAATGACGTCATTCCGATGAATGTGACGTCACGTTTAAGCGGGACTGAATGACATTTCATTCACCGGATGGTTCAAGTTCTGGTTCAAGTTAGAAAAAGTTCCGTCAGATATGGAACAAATTCACGTGATCGTATTGACGGATAAAGCATTTCGTATTGACGGATAAAGCACAAGTTTATCCGGCAGTAGTTATCGGTCAGTATGTGGGACAGTTGTAGGATAAAACCTTGTCAGTCGTTTGTCTCGTCTGGGTTGTTGATAGGGCGTACGTTTTATTGGAATTCTTAGTTTGTGTGTGTAGTTAAATTTTTACATAAATATTTCAGGTAGCAGCTATTGATTGTTAAATGAATAATTTAACATTTTACGTCATAAATTTATTTGTTTTTGTTTTAGAAAGTAACTTTCCAGAGCAAATCATATAATCAAACCATATAATCAATTAAACAAATTGAAAACCAAAAACTGGCATTACCTGTGGCGATAATGTGAATTTTTAAAGTTGTCGGACAGAAAACTTGAACAGATTGTCGCCCTGTTAAGTGTTGTACCCTGAACAACACGCCGTCCCTAAACTATCATACCGTATTTGCCTCTCTCTCCGATCGCCAGCTGACCTCTATGTTAACATGGTCACTTGACCTTTCCGCTGTTTTATTCTAGATTAATTATAGCTAATTAACTGACCAGGGTCGCTCCTGGTCAGCAATGGTCAGTAGTGGTCAGTCTCGCGTTACGGTAAATGCTTTTGAGTGACTACAGCGGGTTGTCTGCTGAGCCATACGACTGATTGTAGGCTAACTGGTTATTGAGTGACATCTAAACAAAACCGTCCCGTGGGGAGGGAATGAAAACATGCCCTCCCCTAACACTTGTCATTCTACTGGAGACCTTTGTCTTAGAAATACAAGTCCTTGTGTACAGATGGTGATGTACCTGTTTGACAGTCATCGTGACAAAACCAGGATCCACGACGGCAAACGCATGTTAATGGACAGCTACGGACGGAGAGGAATTGTATCTAAGTTTAAACATCAGTTTGTCGGCGGAACGATACTTATCGAACACTTAGGGGTCTAAGTTTTTATTTACAACACACTTTTGATAGACATCAGTTGGAAATTAGTTAGAACGACGAATTTTAACAATATGTATTTTATATTGTGTAACGGGGGATCATATCAATATGAGAGACGTAGTCGATGTCTGGTTCTGTAGTAAACGATTCTGGGTTTTTTTTTTCTAATTCTCATCATTGTATTAAGATATCACTCCTGAACGAACCTCACCCTTTCGTCATTTACTCAGTTCTTATTTCGCGCGAACGCGATATCACAGTTTCCCCAAAAAAAAAAAAAGCCAGTGTTCGGGTTTTGGTTGGTTTTCGTCGAATGTGCGGTTGTTCTTTTATCAGTTTCGAAAATTTACAGTTTGATGGCCGTTTTGCAAAATTTAATAGATACAGGTTCCCCAATAAGTGACTGTTGTTATCCCCCGCCAAACGCGTTTGCCTTTTGCTATCGCGGACCTTCTATTTTTGATTTTTTCTGTTACCATGGAAACTTGAAATACCAAATGAATATTTTCTTTTGTTTCCAGACTATAACTCCAAAACCGTTCAACGCAGCTCCTTGAAACTTTCTGTAAACATCAGACAAGTGCCCTAGTTATGCCTTTTGCTATCGCAGACCTTCCATTTTGGGATTTTTTCCGTCACCATGGAAAATTTCGTAAAAAATGCGAAATGACCGTTTCCTTTTTTTCCACACTATACCTCCAAAACCGTTCAACGCAGCCCCAGGAAATTTTCAAGTGCCCTAGTTGTGCCTTTTACTATTGCGGACCTTCCATGTTAGGTGTTTTTTTCTGTTACCTTGGAAACTTAGTCAAAAATACTAAATTACCGTTTCCTTTTGTTTCCGGGCTATAACTCCAAAATAATTCAACGCAGCTCCATCAAAGTACCCTAGTTGTTGCAGACCTTCAATTTTTGGATGTTTTTTTTTACCATGGAAACGGCAAAAATACCAAATCACAGTTTCTTTCTGTTACCTATTGTTTTTTTCAGTTTTACAATACTCGCTTACATTTAAAGTTATACATTGTACTTCATTAATTGTGTCTTTGACCCTGATATATTTGGGTTTTATACCAACTGCGGGGCGCGGGAGGATAATGCCACTCTTTGCGGCTCCTTGTTAATCAGTTTAATTTAACTTCAGTATCAAATTTTAAAATTTTGGAAGGACACGAGCTTTGGATAAATAGGATGAACAAAAGTCACTAATTGGATAACTTGCTTATCCATAAGAACAGTACACAACACGTGACTGTTGTTTATAATTGTTATGAAACTCTACTTAGGTGATTTGTATATTATCAAAAAAGACACGAGCTTTAGATTATAAACATGATTTATAACATTCATTTATGAGATACCTTGTTCATCCCATAACGTTGACGTTATCTGTATACCGTGGTGATCAGTTGTTTCTCGTCTACATTAAGGAAGCTATCCACCACAAATCACTTAATACACATCTTTCTGTCATACAATATAGTGACCCAAGACAGTCCATATTACAATTCTATTATATTATGAATAATCCACTACCTGTTATATATATGTGCAGTTTAATAGAAAACATGCTATGAAAAGTAGTCCGAAGTAGAAACCCATATGAAATCAATCTGTAATCAGGAATGTTGCAGATGACAAATGCGCAATATGTGTTCATTACCGATAAACAACTGCTGAGGAGTTTATTTATCATATGCGAAACATGTATAGGTAAGGGATAATTGTCTTACATTTTTCTCTTCCATTCTTTTTTCCGCATTGCTACAGTAGAAAAAAAATCATTCCCCCCCCCCCAAAAAAAAACCCAGCTCATTAACTGTGATCTGCAATCATATACTCACACATTGGCTTTGCCAAAGCGATGATCTTGATCATGGATAGCATTCCAACGACGATCTCATAGTCAAAGTTGAAGTTTTTACGTTTATCTGTTTCTGTGTACAACAAACTTGGAATATAAATTATCCGGTGTAAGTGAATTCGTTACAATTTAAAGAATATAAATATATTTTTGAAGTTAAAAATCACAATGTAGCACTAGAAAAACAAATTAAAAACTTTTGTAGTATTACCAGATGTTGTGGGTTTTTTGGTCTTTTTTTCATTTAAAACAAAACTTACATTCCTTTACTTGATAATCAGATGAACGTTAAGGTTTTTTTATCAAGGTCAATTGCTATGGAGTTTAGTAATGCTAATGCTCCAATGAATGTCATACACTTTCCTATCCATTCCTTTTTTCTGCCAATTTTCAGAACAAAACACATCATTGATAAAATTATAAAAAAAAACCACAGATCATTAAATGTGATACTTAAATCTTTTTATATGATATTTACTAACACATTTGTACATAGGTTGTGATGATAAAGATTGGAATACCAGACATGGACAAATATTATCGAACATGTAAATCACATAGCGCTAAAGATACGTGTATGATAACATAGCACATGTCACGTGAGTACGCGTACAAAAGATGGAATTACATCATGAGTTGGTGACCGTTGTATGTAACGTTGTTTATACACTTTAACAATACACATGGACACCTGTCTGTGCAGTTTGTAAACACGAACTACATTGGTACGTAATGTTTAATCTACCACGCCCCTCAATCATCGTCAGAATTCGAGTTGTCACCGATAACAATCTCACAAGTTTGTATTCCTGAGAACTCACTTTCTCACAACACGTATAAAGCCAGTCAGATCAGGTTCGTAGATTTATTGAATTCACAGATATCATATTAAATGAGATGTATCCACTGCTTCATAGCATTGATGCCACTATTTTCTTTTTTTTTTTAAGTTCCATTGGGGTATGAACATACGAAAGCCGAATGGTAGAAGAAAAAAGCCCACTTTGTTATCTAACACGAAACGTACGCATTATTACGAGAAAGTTTGGCGATATTCCGTGGAACACAAACCGTGAGTATATTTCGCGTTGTAACGCGCTATTTTCGTGTAATAACGCGACAGTTTCGTGTAATAACGCGAAATTGATTTTTTCTTCTACCAAAATGAGCCCAATCGGCTTTCATATGAACTCTTTGTTTGCAAACATTCTCTATTATGACGTCACGATAGAGTTGGTTTTTCAAGGCTTTGTTTGTTTATTTGTTTGATTTATTAAAGGGACAATTCACTCACGCTAATTCTTTTACATAACCAAGAAGCAAAATATGGCATAAATGTATTGTTCTACATTTCTTATGAAATATATAACATAAGATATTGACAAATTCCACGTCATTGTTTAGTATTTTAATTGATACCGTTGTAATTACAAATCGTTGATCAATACGATTAAGCAGGTACAATATGTACGCTGTACCAATATCCGAGCCAAAGTCACGCACGTTAAACAAATGAACTACATAAGCACTGTGGAGGTGATATAATGATTTTTTAGGCAAGACAATTCACCTAATAAGGTAAACACACTTCTGTCATAGCGATTTGAGCTGTTCTAGACAAAAGTAGCATTACTCTACGAGCAAGGGACTGGGTTCGGCATACAAGATATTCGACCACAATGTGTAATGGCGGACAGCGAGTGAGTTTGAACATTTCACACGCATTTCACCACCATGGGATGTTCTGACATATCACAGTAAAACCGACTGATCTAATTTCCATTAGAACTGGGGGTTTTCCGATATATATACAAATTTTAATGTTCTCGTCGAATGAATTGTCCCTTTAAAGTCCTATAAACAGCCATGGTCATAATTATAAGGACGGCCTCCCGTGTATGTGGTGTGTTGCTCGTATGTTGTGCAAGGTGCGTATTTTGGGAGACTGCGGTGTATTGAACTTGTGTCTGCTTGTATATTAGAACTGTTGCCCTTTTCATAGTGCTACATCACTGAAGTATGCCGCCGAAGACACCAAGCAACACACCCCACCCGGTCACATTCTACTGACAACAGGCGAACCAGTCGTCCCAATCCCTGTACGCTGAGCGCTAAGCAGGAGCAGAAACTACCACTTTTATAGACTTTGGTGTGTCTCAGCCAGGAGACATAACCCAGTACCCGCCTCACAGGAGCGAATGCTCAACTCAAGGCCAAAAGTGAGGCGGCTGCAAGGGGAGGCATTAGGAAAGATAAAGTCAGTTAGGGAGAAGAGAAAAGATAAGACCCTGAATTTAGTCGCCTTTTACGATCATGCAATAGGGGCAGCAGGTACAATTCTTACGCACCTACCTGCAGGGACAGTTTTCGAGCAATTCTTTGATTGTTTTCTACATTTTTCATATTGGTATATAAAAACTGTCCAGCCAGAAAGACGCTTTTAGTGTGGAAACAAAGAAACAGATCAATATTACTCTTATGGTTTTGAAGAAAGTAGCTTTGTAATTATAATTATTAATTAATGACATTATTCTTTCTATCATCAAACAAAGTATTTATTAATTAATGATGATAATCAAAAAGATACTAATTTAGGTGTAATACAAGATTAATGAAGTTGTCTTTTGCGAGAGCTTAAAAAGACAAAGGTTGGTTAAAAAAAGACAAAACAACTTTTGTCTTTATGTTTGTCTTTATGTATCGAGCCAAATATACAACTATGTTTGCAGGCACTGACTATGTAAACCTTTTATTCTGCAATATTCATTAAAACATATTTAAGTTAAGTAGCAAGTAGATCAGTCGAATTGACTCGCATGCTGTGATTCCAAAATGTAACTGATCTTCGTCATTGCCGAAAATAGCAAAACTGTATATGACAGTTGTATTCCGACATTGTCAATGTTGTATGTATGTAGGATTTAAACACTATTCAATAAATACTTCTATTGTAACTTAATGTTGCTTAAAATTTTGATAATTTATTTGTTATTGATTTGTATTAACGTAATATGTATTGGCAGTTTTTCCATTCAACTACGCTTAAGCGTAGCGTTTCTTTCCAAATGTCCAGGTTTCAGGATTATACCTCTCACTTGACGGACGTTAGGATTGTCCAAAAGCGTGACCTTAAAAGACGACTAGATTTGGGATCTTATATTTTTTTCTTCTTCCTAACTGACTTCCTAATGTCTACCTCGCTTGACACCGCTTCACGTTTGTCATTTAGTTGCAGTATCGTCCCTGTGAGGAGTGTTCTGGGTCCAATACATATTCTACGTATATGCCAAGCTCGTATTAGGGTTTCTTGAAGCGATCTCAAACTTACTCTACCTTTCGCTCTAGTTAGTTAGTCACTGATGACGGTCTAGAAAGTAAGGCCCATTTCAACGGTATATTGGAATGGTTTTGGCGCTGTGTTATTGATGCAGGACTGTCAGTATGACACTGGTAAAGTATTACGTCTGCTCACCTGTTCATTGTACTAAATTACATTAACTGTAGTTTGGATCAAATATAAACATTGTATCTTGTTTCTGAAATTTATTGAATCTTAAATGATATCTATCACTAAACTTTGATAATGCTAAGAACTGTATACTGTCTATGTAAGTTGTGCTGATAATAATGGCCGGAACAGTTTGATTTGTTTGTTTGTTTGATTAATCAACGTCCCATTATCAGCTATGGTCATGTAAGGACGGCCTCCCATGTATCCGGTGTGTTGCGTGTATGTTGTGCGAGGTGCGTGTTTTGGCAGACTGCGATATATTCATGTTGTGCCTTCTTGTATAGTGGAACTGTTGCCCTTCTTATAGTGCTATATCACTGAAGCATGCCGCCGAAGACACCAAGCAACAAACCCCACCCGGTCACATTATACTGAATCCCGACTTACAATTTGTTTTTCGTAGAAAAGTGGGGAAAAAGTAAGATCGGGGTATAAAATTAGGATCGGTCGGGTAACCTTACACAGACTTTATTCTTTTTAGCCTAATAAGACGTTTAGCGCTCACATCGTTGCTCAACATGATAGATAATTACGTCTACAATAGTTCGCATTATCAAGGTTGTTATAGTTGTAATAATAAAGTGATAGAAAGTGATATTTCATAACTTTAGGAATTCTAATAGTACATCATCCATGAATATAATATTCCGTCGGTCAGCTGTCGGTTTAGGTTCTCAGGCAAGAAATAAATCTGAAATCATTTCTCTTCACAAATCCTATATAATAAGATGATCGAATGAAGAAATAATTCAGACTTGTTGTGTCAAATAAATTGGAGTCACCAAAGCGATGATCAAGATCAGGGATAGCTTTCCGCCGACGGCCGCATCGTCAACGTTGATGGTTTGATTTAACTGTTTCTGTATACGACTTTCGAATATGAATTATCTAGTGCAAGTGACCTAATAACAATTTACAGGATTTTGATATTAATTTTTGAAATTAAATACATGTATCACAATTTAGACCTAGAGAGACAACTATAAAATGGTAGCCTTTGTAATGTTTTCAGATTTTGTGGGGTTTCGCAACATTTAATCAGGTAATCAGAGGAAAGTTTTTGCATTTAGGTCAGTTTAAATTAGAAACTAAATCTGGATCAATAGTGCAATCTGACAGATAAATACAACAAATAATAACAGGGTATTTTTTTAAGTATTTATCTTATCCTTTTGAGAAAAAAATCACTTTAAAAGGTCAATTAAAAAAAACATACATCATTGCCATATACATAGCAGGAAGATTGTTACAAATGTAAGGCTGGTACCAAGCAACGTACGTTATATGCTGGTACCAAAATTCAAAAATAAGACATAGGGGCAGAACCTTACTGACGTCTTTATGTTTTATTCAATATCGAACGTGACAAAAAGACTAATTTAAAAGGATATACAGTGTGAGGTCATGAAAAGTTCAACGATCAATGTTTTATGTTTTCAATAAATTATTGAAATAATAATGAATACAAAATGTGGGCAAAGTAGCTGTCAGTCCTTGGAAAAATTACCAAAACCTTATTTCTAATTTTCAACACCCCCTATTGAGCCCCTGTAAATTAACTCTCGCGAGATTACGTAGATCGTGTGTTGATTGGCCTGATGAGATTCCCATGTCAAGTGTCAGTCTCCTCACACCAAACCGTCAGACCTGTTGAAGTCAATTAGAAAGCTGAGAGGGGAAGGTAGGGAAACAACGTGCCGGGGCTCGGACACGTCACACTCAGTGTCGGGTTCAGCGCCATTCTACACACTTCATACCGAAACGAGAGATTTCCTTTGAACCAGGAAGAGAGGTGATATTTCGGAGTGCAAACAGCAGCAGTAATTAGCTGGCAACTACAAAGGTTTACAGCAAACGTTAGAAATATTGCCCTCAAATCCGGGTGTCTGATTCATCCCTGGAAAAATCAAACAGATCACCATTATATACGGAGTGACAAGAAATGTGAAATGTATCGCGAAACGTTATTGGTATTGAGAATGAAAATAAACACTAAGTGTCATTTGGAATTAATATTTGATGCGTACATATTTCTAAATATATGTTACACAATATAATTTCAAACCAGTTATCAGAAATATCGTTGCAAAAATTGGAAGAAGCCAGGCAAATTAGTTTTAAAACAAGATGTCTATTTTTTAATCTTTGTAATATTCAAAGCAGATGTCAGCCGTTGTATCGTTAACATCTAGGTTAATTTCGTTTTGCACTTAAAACATACAAGTATTTGTGATGAAATATCTAATCCAAGTCATGAACAGTAGTTAAGAATATGAAGATGGAACCTGTACTTCATGTCAATTGAATTGGTTCCACTGCTTTAGAGACCACGGCAATGCATAAATCTACAAACATTGTTGGCGACGTTTGTGTCAGTGATTTTATTTTATTGATTGTTTTGTTTTGTTTTATAAACGACAGTTGATATGGTCATTAAACATAAAAGATGGAACAATTTTCTTGTTCATATGTTTGTAAGGTCTGTTATTTTGTTGAAGAATTGGAAAAAACATTATACGAAGTAGGTCCTACCTTTTTGCAACATTTACATTTATTGTACGTTTAGGCAATTCAATTTTGAGCGGTTGAATCTTGAATTCAATTGTGTTTGTCAGTGTCAAAATGTAGAGGTACTTTAGAAATGAATTTCTAATAATTTTCACCATCACAAACTGTCATAAAACATACAATGTGTGAGCATGGATGCTTATATATGATTGTTCATATCCTTAAAAGCAGAAATATACAATTGACATAGTGGTAAATATCGCATGAAATATCACAGGTTTTGAAAGGACCGCCACAGTCAACGCAATGTTTTAAAGTTTCGGGTTATATCGGAAAGCCTAGTTGCGTCATGTGACCGACATCGGCGATACCCGTATAGATAGGAAACTTCCGAGTCGTTTCACGTGGCCAACATCGGCAATACTCGTACATATCGAAATAGATCGGAACAGTTCGGAGACTTTCTAGTCATTTTTATCTTGTACACGTTAAAAATCAATAGTTAAGTTTAATTGTTTAAATACTTTGCGATTACGAACTTTACAAAAGTCGGTAAATGTGGAAAGTTAAAAACTTACAGAGGCGGAGTAAAATGTGTAGAACAATCTAATAAAACGATGAGAGTATTTGGAAATTGTTCTAATCGTATTATCTAAAATATTATGTAACAATCCTAACTTTATATACATATGGCACTTTAAACTGTGTCACTAATGATGTATGTTTAAAACATAATTAGCTGTAAAAATGCAATAATGCCTGTAAATTACTATGGCTTTGATTGAAGCATTTCTAGTACATGTATTGATTCAGAATGTTTTTCCAGTACAGCATCACATAACTATGTCTAAATTACGTATGGATATTTTTCTGTAATGTATAAATGAAGTTTTGATAACTGTTTCTAGATATCATATAGCCGTTACTTTCACGATATTGACGTGATCTAGGAAATTTGTTCCTTGAAGTAACATTAGGAAATGCTACATTTTATATACCATGTAAGACTGAAATAAACAACAAGAAAATGTTGTAAAATTTATCAATTTCCCTACATCATTTGTTATTAATAAGACAATTCCTTTTAATATTATCTCAATGACATATTCAAATTGTCAAAATGTAAGTCAATGGTAGTACGGTTTTGGAAAATGATCTCAAATAAGGTAAGAGAATCCGGAGGAAAAGACGTTCTCGGTTATATTATCTTTGTTCACTCTTAATCCCTGCTCGTTTGTTATTTCTTTTGATGTAAAATGCTGTATTAAAACTACACTAATAAGAGATCGATAAAAATATTTTTCGTCATTTTTATTGACAATAAGCTAAACATTTAATAAAAACATGATCATCAGATTCATAAGCACGCCTAATGTGATATGTATTAAATCATTTTTACACCCGATAAAACATGAACGTGGTTTAAAGTAATAAATCCGGTTTGAGATACTTGGTGTTACGCCCTAATCCACTGTACATGGGTGTTGCATTACTTAACACCTAAGAACGTAAATGTTCGGTAGGCTAAGCCTCTAAAGCTACAGAATACACACGGTTGTTATCAGGTGTTCCTATCGAATGTCATATGGCTTAGGGAATATTTTTACCAGGAACTTTGATATTGAATGTTAAATACTTATTTTCTAATTGCCAACAATAAAGGCATATTTTAAACGATTGCCTTCATGCCATGTGTAAGCGGCATATAATTTGTAATATCCCTTTTTTCTCTCCAACACTATATCTGACAATGGATAACTAGCGTTCATTTCTGGGCCATTTTTGTAAGATTTAGACCAGTCTGCTTCTGAATTAAATACAAAATATGTGTAAGGAATGTACGGTACTAAATTTCATTTATACTCTATTAAGTTTGAAACATTATAATGTAGTTTGCAACAAATTGTTTCATTTTGATATTTTCTATTCCTCGTCTTTCATATTAATTGACTAGGTAAAACTAGATAAAGAAGTACCACAATGTATTGTTTTTGTGTCACATTATCTGTGGTTGATTTCGATCAGATAAATGTGCAATACAGTGTATCACAAAGACAATAGTATTGTGGGTATATTCCTTACGTGATATGCTCCTTACCTGATTATGTGCCTTATGGATTTGTATGGTAGGCGTCGTCTAGGATTCAGGAGACGCTTGTCTAGTACTCCTGGTCTTGTGCTCATAGTTCGTTGACGATAATACATTGTACAAATGTATGTGTAACACTATATTTATTCTACCTTTCATAGTGGGATTGATAACTTTGAGATTTGGTCATAACTTTGTTAGTATTAGTGTAAAAATGTATTTCAACAATGATGCATGCAGCCCATTACGTTTTTATTCATACCGACATAAATCATTGTTTTTGTTAAAATATTAGGGTCATACGAAAACTGTTAGAACCGTCAAAATACATAATGTAGTCTACCAAGAATCTATTTCAATTTGGAAATATATACAATGCGAGCATCCTGGTTGATGAAAATTATTAAATTGTACTAATGGTCAAAGGATAAACAAAAACAAACAAAAAAATCATTAAAAAAATGAAAAATGAATTTGTTGTTTATACACATGGTATATCTTCTTACTGTGTAATTTTTGTATTGGACATTCCTTTGTAACGCGTGTTTGTTTTATTTTCCAACAAAAAGAAGTCAGTGCTGAAATTCTATTGTAAAAATTCTATGCCAACTGTCTAAGAAAGTATAATAAAAAAAACCGGAGCCGAGACAATATCAGATTTCAGGTTAACACATCTCGTGCTCTTGAAGACATAAATAATTCTTAAATATTCTATTGTTCCGGAAATCATTTCCTGCCATGTTGTTCAAAATAACACGTAGCTAATTAATAGTACCGTTAGGGAAATTTCAAATGTTTTGCAAACAAATTGCTAAAAAGGAAAGGGGCTAACATTTAACGACAGTTGTTTCCGACAAAAGTTCATCAATCAAGAAAGGCGGGCCCCATTCTTGTGAGATCGACCTGGTGTGAAAACATTGAAATTTACTGATACCCCATATATCTAAGCCGACATGGAAATAATTAGTACAAATCTCAAATATCGTCGTCGAATAGGATCACAGGCTAAATTGCTTGTTAAACTTGGATCTCGGAATTACTTCGGGAAAATCTATGACTTCGAGTGAGCGAATAAGTTGTCTAATTTTAATACCCAATAATTAAATAAACACATCTTCCTCTGAGGTATGCTAGGATTCGTATCAAATTTCTTAATTTGCAATGTAAAAAATTGTAAACTCATCGGCAAGTGTTATGAATGGAGTCCGTCATTGCTCTCGAAATGGGCACGCGAGGTGTCGTCTGCTTGGGTAGGCATATGGCGATAAAGCGGTTAAATGGTGTTGACATCATAAAGTCAATGTAACTGTGCTTTTGTTAAGTTTTTATAGGCAGAACTCTTTTGTTGCTGATCCAAAGGGATGTCTTCCTTGTGACTAGTTTAAACCGATATTAACTACCTCCCACTGAAGTTTTAAAGAATACCATTGAGGAAGTGGCTTCATTAGCTGCCTTGTAAAATAACATAATTATGAATACAGAGAAATCCATAAGATACATGATGAAGGATAATGCCAGTTTAGGGAAATTCAGCTTACGGCTATAAAACCAAATCGCTTTAATGGCTACGAAAAGATGTCTCATTCTGCAGTTTTTAACAAATCCCAAATACGAAATTGAAATATCAAAAGATATGGTGTTCTATTGTGAACGATTAAAACAATAATAAAACACTTTTAACAACTGGATATGATATATATGATATTTTTATGAAGAATAAAATTATTAAAGGCAGAGATAGGAATTAAACGCAAATCAGTGACACTAAAACTTGGTTTAATTGTCTGCTTAATGAACGTTATCTCAGGAATTTCGTAGATTAATATGGTTGAGGGAAAAAACCAAAAATCGGTTGATTCCAGTATATATCACTGTATGATATGAAGATGGTTAATATGTCCATATGAATAATATATATTTTTTTCAAAATTACTCATTTTAAAAAGTCATATTATTTAATAAAAGAAAGAATTCATGTTCTTTCTCAACGTGCATAATTTCATTGAAATATTACTTGAATCATTTTCGTGATTTATTTTTATTATTCTATGACACTGTTACATTGTTTGTGTAATTCAAATAAATTTAATACATGTACAATTATGTATAATATTGCTTTGGTGGCATTTCGATTTTATTGTGCATTATAATTATATAATCAACATATGATAACGTTTAATGATATAAGAAATATATATGATCTTAAATGGGTGTGCTTTTCATATGAGATTGTATAAGACTAGTCTAAGACGTTTTTTTTATTTTTGCGAGCCTTGGCGTTATGAAATTGTATAAGACAAGTCTAAGACATTTCTATTTTTGCTAGCCTTGACGATCTGTGATTGTATAGGACAAGTCTAAGACATTTTAATTTTTGCTAGCCTGGACGATCTGTGATTGTATAGGACAAGTCTAAGACATTTATATTTTTGCTAGCCTTGACGATCTGTGATTGTATAGGACAAGTCTAAGACATTTTAATTTTTGCTAGCCTTGGTTATATGAGATTTTATACGACAAGACGAAGACATTTTTGTTTTTGCGAGCCTAGACGATATGAGATTTTGTAAGACTTGTGTAAGACGTTTTTATTTTTGCTAGACTTGACAATATGATATTTTATCAAACAATTCTAAGATGTTTGTATTTTTGCGAGCGTTGGCGATCAAAACTTTTAACTTTAAGACGAGTTTCATAATATCTCATATGAAATGAACATACACTTTAGATACTTGTTATCACATATCTACACCAACTTATATTTCGTACATTTCGAAGAGTCCCATGCCCAACTGTAGTGCGAAAATCCAGCGAAGGCCACTATTTTATCCAGCTATTCCCGAAATCCTGACGTTACGTCATTTTTTCCTGACGTCACTTTATTGTTACTGTCTGACGTCAAAATGGATTTCCTGCTAATGAAAATCGCCCCAGGTCATCTTACACCAGTGACAAGTCCAAAAATATTGCACGGGCGAAATCACTGGATATCTAGCGGATTACGTGATAAAATGTTCTATACGAATTTTTATTTCTACATTTGGTTTATGATTTTGATATTGCAATTCATTTTAATCAGTAAGAAACAGTCCTGGACTTATTGATGTAATTGTATTGGTATTGCTTTTTATCATAATAATAGAAATATTCCCCAACTCATTTATGCTTTCTATGTATTGTATTTAACCAATAATGAACAAAACACTATGTTAAAATGATGATAAAAATAAAATAATTAAAAAAAACCAAACAATTTAACTTTTGGGTTTCATACACAGAACGTTACCAAAAAGTTCGGGGTATTTCTGGCGATTATCCGGTATCCAAAACGTGATATTGATTTGAAAATACTTTGGTAAAATGACAGAAATGGTTCCATGAATTTCATTACTCACGAAGAACATTATTCGACTGAGTTATATGAGGACTATTAAGGTATGATAACCATACTGCCAGGAGAGTGTGTTCCTACTTAACCCTAGACTGTTTGTAATGGTATGTTTGTTGTAGTGGTGTATACTCCCTCAAGCTGTTTCACACAATATTTCCTGCCCCCAACATTGTCTACAGGGAGCGATTTACACTTTGTTATATATCGATAATCAAATGTGTAGGGGCCTATGTACCAACCCAAATAGCCGGGTTAGCGCCTGATTGAGCAATTCAGCAAAGTGGTTCTGGTTTGATCCTATTTTCCCCTTGATTACAAACGTCTGAATGAAGCAAATTGCTTGTAAATGCACTGGTAAATACTGTTCACTACTGGAAATACCCAATCACAAAATGCCCCGACTATTATTATCTCCCTTTTAAGCGTAACATATGGTGAGGGAAGAACGATGATGTGCCTAATCAAGTTTTCTTCGTTCCCGCCACACGATGTTCACTCGCGACTGAAAACGGCCTTATGAGCAGACGACAATTCTCCGCAAATTGTATTCTCCGAGGTGCCATAAATTAAGAGCCTGGATTTGTCAGTGCTGCGTCTATTGTTCATCTCTTCGGAGAGCTCTTCTCAAATTAGTCACCAAGATTCTCGAGATCACGATTATAGAACAATATTCAATCGCTCCGCTTTATTGCTTTACACAAAATGTGTCGGAGCAGACGACCGCCTAATCCAATCAAACAGAAGTGTCGATATAGGGACGGAGAGGAGCTTCGAGTTTGGACAGCACGTTTCACAGCACCAGTAAATCACGGGGAAAACTGGACGCACTGGTCATTAAGTGACCATCATTTGACCATTATTGTGGCGCTAAAGTTCGTTTTGTGATACTTGGGACAAATTAAGGGTGACCAAAGAAAGAATAACACGGAAAATACCTGACCACCTCCGTTAATTGAATATTAAATATTTAAACAAGACTGTGAAACATGATTTGAATATGTGGATACACATACTTTTACACCCATAATTTGATATATCACTACGGAAATCAAAATTACGAAAGCCTACTTTTATGAAAAAGAATCCAGAATTTATTGAATCCGTCTTAACGATGTCGGCATACAATTACTCTGAATTTCTTAAGGATAGAATGTTTGTTGGACATAATATGCTAATTGTATAGTTTTCTCCAGTAGTTTTATTTCTCTCTCCTTTCGTTTCTTTATTAATTTTATTTATTTCGATTCTTATTTCTTAAGTAATTTTATTTCTCTTGCCTCTTATTTATTTATTTCTTATTTCTTTAGCTTCTTATAGGTATGGTTGATCGTATCAAAGGTGCTATGTCCTTCATCGAAGCCTCTATGTGAAATAAGATACTTAATTTTAAAAATACAGAAGGCGGTATAGCATAATTGTCTAAAAATGGAAATCTTACTGTACATTGTAACAAGAAAATAAAATAAAAAATATTGATATCGTGAAACATGTATACATTTATTACATAAGCCATTCGTAAGTATACAGAAAGCATCCTTAGGGTGGAACACAGATGTTGTCTTGCATCACTTGATTGTATCATTCACATCACATAAACGCATTCTGTACTGGGAGATATCTATACAGACAGGTTCTCGTTAATACTGTATATTATAATAATGTTATTGTAGTAGACAGGGTCAGGCATGCTTTAGAGGATTTCATACGACAAAAGTAAAGGCATTATACGTATATTTGTCCTTCCTTCTAATCCTCCCAGGTGGTGCCATAGGCCAGCTGTGTCGACAGAAGTAAAGGCATTATACGTATACCTGTCCTTCCTTCTAATCCTCCCAGGTGGTGCCATAGGCCAGCTGTGTCGACAGAAGTAAAGGCATTATACGTCTATCTGTTCTTCCTTCTAATCCTCCCAGGTGGTGCAATAGGCCAGCTGTGTCGACAGAAGTAAAGGCATTATACGTATATCTGTCCTTCCTTCTAATCCTCCCAGGTGGTGCCATTGGCCAGCTGTGCCGACAGAAGTAAAGGCATTATACGTATATCTGTCCTTCCTTCTAATCCTCCCAGGTGGTGCCATTGGCCAGCTGTGTCGACAGAAGTAAAGGCATTATACGTATATCTATCCTTCCTTCTAATCCACCCAGGTGGTGCCATTGGCCAGCTGTGTCGACAAAAGTAAAGGCATTATACGTCTATCTGTCCTTCCTTCTTATCCTCCCAGGTGGTGCCATAGGCCAGCTGTGTCGACAGAAGTAAAGGCATTATACGTATATCTGTCCTTCCTTCTTATCCTCCCAGGTGGTGCCATTGGCCAGCTGTGTCAACAGAAGTAAAGGCATTATACGCCTATCTGTCCTTCCTTCTTATCCTCCAAGGTGGTGCCATTGGCCAGCTGTGTCGAAAAAGTAAAGGCATTATACGTTTATCTGTCCTTCCTTCTAATCCTCTCAGGTGGTGCCATTGGCCAGCTGTGTCGACAATAGGCCAGCTGTGTCGACAGAAGTAAAGGCATTATAAGTCTATCTGTCCTTCCTTCTAATCCTCCCAGGTGGTGCCATAGGCCAGCTGTGTCGACCAAAGTAAAGGAATTATACGTCTATCTGTCCTTCCTTCTAATCCTCCCAGGTGGTGCCATTTGCCAGCTGTGTCGGCAGAAGTAAAGGCATTATACATCTATCTGTCCTTCCTTCTAATCCTCCGAGGTGGTGCCATTGGCCAGCTGTGTCGACAAAAGTAAAGGCATTGTACGTCTATCTGTCCTTCCTTCTAATCCTCCGAGGTGGTGCCATAGGCCAGCTGTGTCGACAGAAGTAAAGGCATTATACGTCTACCTGTCCTTCATAGGCCAGCTGTGTCGACAGAAGTAAAGGCATTATACGTCTACCTGTCCTTCCTTCTAATCCTCCCAGGTGGTGCCATAGGCCAGCTGTGTCGACAGAAGTAAAGGCATTATACGTCTACCTGTCCTTCCTTCTAATCCTCCCAGGTGGTGCCATAGGCCAGCTGTGTCGACAGAAGTAAAGGCATTAAACGTCTATCTGTCCTTCCTTCTTATCCTCCCAGGTGGTGCCATAGGCCAGCTGTGTCGACAGAAGTAAAGGCATTATACGTCTACCTGTCCTTCCTTTTAATCCTCCCAGGTGGTGCCATAGGCCAGCTGTGTCGACAGAAGTAAAGGCATTATACGTCTACCTGTCCTTCCTTCTAATCCACCCAGGTGGTGCCATAGGCCAGCTGTGTCGACAGAAGTAAAGGCATTATACGTCTACCTGTCCTTCCTTTTAATCCTCCCAGGTGGTGCCATAGGCCAGATGTGTCGACAGAAGAGACGACTATCACTCAACATACAACAAATAAAATCAAAATCTTCATCGGTGAAGAATACAATATTTTTTTGCATACGTTTTTAATTAATTTCCTTATTTTAGATATTCTGATTCAATATTTTCAACTTCATATCGTAATTGTCTTGAATGCACTTGGTACCGGTGTATGTCTCAAGTCTAATTATATCTTCCTTATAGTCACTCAAACACAAATAACTTAAAATCAAAATTATCGACTATTTAAATCTGATATTATTTTTGATATGTAATTTACATCGTTAAGAATATAGCTATCAGTGATGCGAGAATGGTGTGTATGCGATGGCTAATGGACCAAAGTCTTTCTAGGAGAGGACAACTAATGTCAGCAACTAAATTTATTTCTTGAATGAAAAAGAATATATATATATATATATGAATATAGTCCAAATGAAACCTATACAATGTAGTACTATTTCAAAATACCTTCTTAATTGCAAACGAGTATGATAATACAAAATAATGACTATAATAAACTTCTGTTGACCAAACTAATTCTAATCATTGAAAAAATCGGTAATGTAGAATAAATTATATACATACATTCTTCATTTTCAAAATTTTAGCACAGTTTAGCATTTTTCCCTTATTTTTTTCAAGTATACAATCAGAAATATCTTCTTTTTTCTTTGTCAATGCTTTGATGTCATTAATCTATCTTGAATGTTAGCCGACATTAAATCACTAAAATGAAAAAAGAAACAAAAAAATTATATTATATAAAATAAATCAACAAAAATGGAATAAAATAAATTTTAAAAAATGACAAAAAATAATACATCTATCACCAGCTTACAAGATTGATACAAATTGATGTAAATGAAGGTATTTAAATGATTGTAAGATAATCTACTCACCCTCTATAGTTCGCGTAGAGTATCGCCAAACCAATCTTACATCGAGCATCACAACCACATGGGTTGATAGTTCAATTTAAGTTGATATCTGTTAAACTGAAATGATTTTTGCTGTGTAGTTTTAGAATCTCTTAAATATAAGGTATCTCAATATCCTTACAACGACTACTAACCAGTAGGGGTATATCGGAGGTTTTCCTTTGATAAAGACCAAAGGGAAGCAATGCTTGTCGAATGTCGGTTTTCTCGTCCTTTATACAGTAACACTATGGTATGACTATTATTGGTGAATATCATTAGAATGCGATGGAGAAACCGTCGGAAACAAAGAACTAGACTCAATTGATCAATCGAGGAATTAGTTAGTCAATTTTCAAATAATTAATAAATCAACTTAACAACCAAATGCAATCGATTTAATAATCAATCAATCAATCAATTCGGTTAAGAAAACAAAAAGGAAAAAACAATAGAATTGGATAAAATATCGATTGCCCTGGGAAAAATACCTCATGAAATGTTTGACTGGTTTGTTTGGGTTGATGAAACAAGTTAATCTAGATAAAACCATGTAGTTAATATCACAAACATGTACATATATTCATTTGGCCTTGTTGGGTACAGATACGGGCCAGTCAGAGTGAGCGCTATATCACAACTATCGGACCCGGTGTGGCTTGGTACCGGATTGACCTACACAAATTGACCGTTATGGCTGCTGAGGTAATTTACAGAAGAGAAATTACTGAGGGGATCACCCTTACCAACCTGTCTGCGAGAGTACTTTTACAAGGTGTAAGTTCACCGCACCGCTCCACCACGTGGCCAACGAGAAGATTGGAGAAGGGCCGCTTAGACTCCACATATTGATTCGAACACCTGTTAAACAATAAATACAGGCAAAAAAGTTAGAATATTTTGCGCTTTCTTGCAATAAAATGTTTCTACTGAGCCAGCACCAAACACGTTGATAACAAGTTAGTGGCGCGCTGATTCCCAATCACCGGATTTACCCAATGTTAATTAGAACTTAACCTTATCAGTGACGTCATCTCTCATCCATTATACACGTTTTGACGAGATACACGTTTTTTAAGTAAGTTAACCAATACCTTTGTCTGCAGATATCAATGAATTATACATCATTTTTGAAAATGACATAGCACCTCCAAGACTCTATAATTGGTTATGAAAGCAGATTGGTGCTGTTGGACTGTATGGAAGAGACCTTCCTTGTAACGCATTTTGTTTATCTAAAAGAGTCGGGGTTTTTTGACCGCAGTTACTTCAGGCATGTTATTCGGTGCAGATCGGTTGCGAAAGGGCATGTTGCATTAACAATGAATGGATGGTAAACGTTAGAGGAAGAACATGTCAGATTGGCACGTTATAAAAAGTGATATTTAAAAAGGTTAGAAAACACAAACGGCAAAAAAAACAAAAAATAAAAAAAAACCACAAAAAACGTCGGGAAAGTTATATAGATGGTAACTAATTAAGAAAAAGATTAATTGGTAGAAACAGTAACCTAGAAATGAAGATAAGATCTATTGTAATGTCATGATAATGTCGGGTTTTCGTGCCATCCTCGGATTATTTTCTTCATGGTAGTATGAAGAAAAAAACATCTGCCAATGAGAAAGTCGGATTTAGTATGAAAACAAACTAAAAAACTCATTGGAAAGGAAAACCTAAGTGTATCCTTTTTGTTATTTAAAAAAATCAATGAAATTCATAAAAAAAGTATCAAACAATAGTAGGACCAATACATTTCCGTCAGCACATTTCCGCTGACATTACTTCTGGGTAGTATGTCTCACCATACAATTACTACCACGTGAAATATAGATGACAAACAAACAGCCAGGATATTAAGGTAAGGTTTCCTCAAACTGAGAGCACGTAACCAAACAGATAGGGTATACTTACATAACGTTTTACCTTATTATAGAAAATCTCCAGGGATTCTACGCCATTGTTTACAAGTTCCCTGCGTACAGATTGGAATGGTATCTGCGGGCGCTGTTAGCCTGTGTGATAGTTCTATAAGCAGCTAGAACACGAGTATATACAGGTAACAAACAGGAATATAAAGTCGACCTACAGATTGTTATATTAAATCTGTGAAATAAATGTATGAAACTTTAACCAGGACCCAATTAAAACAAAAACTAAATGCTTCGTCCTAAACGAAGTTCTACATCAACACAAAATAGTACAAATAGAATTCAGAACTAAACTTACTCTTTATCAAACATGAACAAAACAGTTCCTGGTTATCCATTGTCAAACGTTTGATCGAAGACTTCAGATATTATTTAAAGAAAACATCTTTCTGAAAAATCGAATTGATTTAAACAGCAACTTCGGAGTTCATTGCTTTTAAATTGCATTAATGTTAAAAGGTAACAGTAGTTCTGCTAAGTAGTGTAAAAATAACGAATATCTTCACGCTTAATTATCAAATTGAAAATTCCCAGTCGTATTACATGTATATCACTTCAGGAAAGAGAACACATTGTCGTAACATTTCTGAATGGAATTTCAAATATTTAATGAAAATGTAAATATTTAGACTCAGTAATACTCATAATACATCGTTTCTTAGTCAACAATGCATACCCCGAATCCTATTGATTTTATTTGATAGAAAACATAAAATAGGATATATACGAAAAAACAAAACAAAACAAAACAATTTAGAAATAGCAAAAATGATGCAATAAATAAATAAACAAATAAATAAAAAATAATAATAGGGGAAAAGCCAATTAACGATGAATAATAACCTTTTGACAAGTGCAAACATTTTTCTTTTGAACACAACGAAACATGAATCACAAAGCGAAAAACAACAACAAATCAGTATTTAGAAAGAGAGCATGTAGCATTGTGTTTAATATGACAGAAACATTGCGTGCAGAACTGTGACGAAATCTGTCGATTAATAGGGCACTTTAATGTTGGCAAGGCAATGCATTTAGTGTAATTCATCGCCCACCACAATTTAACTATCGGTTTAAGATACATGGATAAAATTTAAATCCTGTCAGATAACATATTTGTGGGGGTATACGAAATCGTCAACGCTCCCCATTTAGACATATAAAATCAATTTACTTGCTACGCCGGGATTCTAATTTTTGCACTATCAAATTTGCGGTAAAATCATGAATACACAATTGAAAATATTTTGACGTAGATCACATTTCTGGCAAGTTAAGAAATGAGCGCCTGTCTACAGGAGAGTATTAAGGAGTGCTATCACAATAAATGGTACTGCTGTACTCGCGGTTGTATAATGATGAGTATGATATAACGCATGATAAAATATATGTAAGGAATATATTTAAATACAGATTCTACAAATCACACGATATTAGCATATTACCAGAATATACATATATATATATATATTTAAATTAAACAAGTAAAAAAGTACATAACAACATAGCCGTGTCTTCTTGGACATATTTTGTATAAAAAAATCACCAGAAGAGGCTATGCAGCCAAAATAAAAGAGTCAAACACAGGAATTCTATGATCCAATTATCAAGATTAAAAAAGAAATATATTTTTGATAAAAGGATTAACTGCTGATATAATACAAAATAAAAACGCAAGTACTGATAAAACTGACAAAAGAATATATTTAACTAAAAACCCACACATAAAAGATAGCAGGCATATGTGCTACTTTAATTACTGGTCTGAAATAAAGCAGTTTTGAACATTTTTTTCTATTTTAAGATATATAATTTTTATTTTAAACTTCATAATAATACCAGCAAGATATTCCTTTTCAATGTTACAAAGTACTAATTAGACATATTCTACGCCTAAGATTCTTTTACAGCTTAGCTACCAATTAATATGCAAATCAGCCAATGACTGAGTTAATTATTTCTTACTGATAGTATATTGTTTTTCACTGATGAAGTTGATTTTGTTAATGATGTTATTAATCCTAATGGTTTTATTGTTGTTGGTGTTGATATTACGATTGTTGCTTTGGTTGTCCGTACTATTGTTCTTAGCGTTGATGAAATGATTATGTTGAATTTGTCGATTTTTGTTTTACTTTTGTTCTTGTTGCAAATTGTTTTTCTTGTTGTTGGCTTTGTTAAGTGATTTTGGTGATTTTGCGTTTTGTTTTTTTATAATAATTTTGCTTATGTTGATTTTGTTGTTGATAGTATTGTTCTTAGTTTTTTTGTATTGTTTTCGTTGATATTTTGTTGTATTTCTGGTAACCGAATCAGTTTTTATGTAACACAGAGCGATGGCATTCTGATCGTCAACCGGATATATCTGGTGTATGTAACTGATGACGTCATAGGCTTATATAACATCAAATAAAATATAATCTACATAGACGCGATACTGTTGATTTCCACTGTGATAGTTATGTTTTACGTTCGTGATTTCTCACCCAGTCCCCACTATAGACATCCATACATGGTAATAGAGTTCATACCAATTACCGTCGATTTTCACCAAGGGGATTGGGTAGGAAATTCTTCCGCGATCGTCACTCATTTACAGGCTCCTTAGGGCATGCAAGTGATTCTCTTTTACTCGGCGTTAGAGGGCCAGCATATTGTTATATCCAAAACAAAAACTGTTTACTGGCAGTCGCCGTTATACGGCCATTAGTGAATAGAAAATTATCATTACAGCTCTTCAGCTCGCTAAATCGTAGACTGGCATTATGAGGTCACGTGACATTCAAAATTGATGCAAATACGGAAAAATGACATACTCGTTGTTGTAAAGGCCATTCATTTGATCAAATTGTGTCTCAATATTTGTTCATTCGTCAAGGGAATTTGACCATTTTGCGGAAGACATACCAAAAGGGACAGTTACATTATCGTCTAAAAGCTTTCATATAGCAGGGAAATTGTTAAATTAAGGCGATGATTGAAAACCTCGCACACAGTATTAACACAGAAATTGATCAAATGAGTAGGATAGAGACGCGCTGAATAGCTTGGGGCAGAGAAATCTCGACTAATCCGTCGAGAACATGGCTGAGTGTGGGTATTCAAACTTATAACTCTAGTGTCCTCACATAAGTGGTGAGTTGTTAAAGAGGCGGTGCATGCTGCTCTTACTCGCCAATTAAGGGTTTTAAAGCCAATTTGTACAAGTTATTAGAACACGAAGATCTCAAAAAGGACATGTTTTCAACACCGATGAAAATAGACGGCCACGCTAAGAAAATTATGGTTAAAATGCCACGAAATTGATCTAATCGACATGAATCTATCAACTTGTCCTGTCTAAACTGAAACAATCATTTTAATTATTATTGATTTCATTTAAAGACAAATCAATTTAATAAAATAGTCTGAGTGAAGAAAGCTATGCAGAATTCTTACATCTGCAAGTTAAAAGATTTTCTTTTATGTCCTCTCAATTATAGTCTTATTAAATCTTCAAACTATCAATGAGGTTAGATAAGGATACATGACTAAATGTCGAGAAGGTCTGTCAGATACATTAGGTTCAATGTATTCCGTCTGTTTGGTTTATGCTTTCTTACCCTTCTGATTCTGTCTCTATCTTTGGCTTTCGCTTCGAGTATACCTTATTTTTTATAGAAACGGATAATTACATGTAGCACATATACATTTTTTATCAATCGATGTTTATGATTACCATTAAATATTCAGAATTAACAAAAGTATTTTTTTGTGTTAATGATCTTTCATTGTATATCGATTCGTCAAATTTTAAGGAAACTGTTTTAAAAAGGGAGTGAATAAATCAATTATCCTTACTGTAACTTTGACTTTCTAGCAGCAATCGAGATTGTCAAAGAAAAACTTTCACCAAGTACTAGTTAGTCTTCACAAGTTTATTATTATTTTATATAAATAATGAAACACGTTGGTGTTTCTTTGATGAAAATATATTCAAATACTCCTCAGAAAGAGCATTCATTGAGCCATCGACTAAAATATCATCACTGGCGAAAGAGACAGGAATCGATACATACGTTGTGCAGCACTGCTTTGATTCTCATCCGAAATTACCTGTAATCATCGTTATCTTTGATTTTTACCTGGGGTTACCTGTAATCATCGTTATCTTTGATTTTTACCTGAGATTACCTGTAATCATCGTTATTTTTGATTTTTTTCCTGGCGTTACCTGTAATCATCGTTATCTTTGATTTTTACCTGGGGTTACCTGTAATCATCGTTATCTTTGATTTTACCTGGGGTTACCTGTAACCATCGT
This sequence comes from Argopecten irradians irradians, assembly GCA_004382745.1. NCBI lineage: Eukaryota > Metazoa > Mollusca > Bivalvia > Pectinida > Pectinidae > Argopecten > Argopecten irradians. The sequence continues at coordinate 908,995 of SAYR01052728.1, read as the reverse complement.
TATCTTTGAGTTTTACCTGAGATTGCCTGTAATCATCGCTATCTTTTTTTTTTACCTGGGATTACCTGTATCCTTCAGTCCTTTTCTTTGATTATTATCTTAAGCCATCTCTAAACATCGATCTTTTTCTTATTTGTGTGCTTTTTACCTTCTTGAAGTCACCTGTTATCCTTCATATGTGTTTCGTTGGCGGCTTCGTTGATTAGTGTTGACTAGTATAAAACTACATTTTCATTTAAAGAAGCCTAGCATTGCTGCCACTTCCGCTTGTAATCCAATTAGTCGTTAATTATAAATATGTGCGGCCAAAACATCCCACAAACAGTACACAGAATATGTATATCTGTTGACGTGTATTCAACGGCTAATGGGCTACGGCGTCACAACGCTGACCACCATTATACCATATATGGTCATCCTGATTAATATTCTGATCTAATTACAGGCTTTGTAATTGTATTTACATACAAATTTCTGATGTTAAGAGTGCCAGGAATGGTAAATAGCAGGTTGGTATAGATCGAAGGAAACAAGCGGTTAGAGTTTCCTGCTGATCGCCAACAAAAGTTAATCAACAAATTAGTCAGAAAGGTCTAACGTATATACAACATTGGACAATGGGTTTCCATTCCTTGTCTAAAAATACTTCATTCATAGTACATAGATTTCTTTCTGGGAATACCTTATACAATATTCTACTTTTATTCTATCACCATCCTTTGTTTATAAATAGTAGCAATGAAAGTTCTGTATAGTAAATCAAAGGTTTTACTTTCTTTATAAAATCCCGTATACATAATTATGCTTTCAACAAAATTTTGTTTTATCATAACAGTTCAGTTAAAACAACAAGGAACCCCACGCATATCAATTTTAACTATCAAATGATAAAAATTGTTAGAGTAAAATTTAATAGATAAACATGAATAGTGAAATAGGTACCAGAAGATAGTGTAGTCGTATTAAGTCTATTAAATAGGGAAAATGACCCTTAATTAGTCCTATATCAAAATCAAAACCAATGATAATAAAAAAAACAAAGAACAGAAACTAAAACAAAAAAAAGACACAATTAAAACATAAATCTTTTAACTTATCAGTTGTATTAATGTTCTACAATGTATCAGCATGAAATGCACACGTCATACAACAAAGTCTCATTCATCGTGAAATTTAGTGGGGGTTTCATCTCCAATGCCACATTAATGGCGCTCCACTATCACACGTCAACTGCATGATTACCTGAATCTGAAGCCGATCACAACATACCGATAACTAGATAATCTAAACATGGTGACAATTAATCATAAAGGCTGGACTGAAAATGATGACGAACGACCTCAAAGGCTTGACTGTGGACTGAATATGATGATGACAGGTGGACTGAATATGTTGATGATCCATCGCAAAGGTGGACTGAATATGATGATGATCTATCTCAAAGGTGGACAGAATATGATGATGATCTATCTCAAAGGTGGACTGAATATTATGATCTATCTCAAAGGTGGATTGAATATGATGATGATCTATCTCAAAGGTGGACAGAATATGATGATGACCTATCTCAAAGGTGGACTGAATATTATGATCTATCTCAAAGGTGGACTGAATATGATGATGATCTATCTCAAAGGTGGACAGAATATGATGACAGGTGGACTGAATATGATGATGATCTATCTCAAAGGTGGACAGAATATGATGATGATTTATCTCAAAGGTGAACTGAAGATGATGATCCATCTCAAAGGTGAACAGAATATGATGATGATCTATCTCAAAGGTGGACAGAATATGATGATGATCTATCTCAAAGGTGGACAGAATATGATGATGATCTATCTCAAAGGTGGACAGAATATGATGATGATTTATCTCAAAGGTGAACTGAATATGATGATCTATCTCAAAGGTGGACAGAATATGATGATGATCCATCTCAAAGGTGAACAGAATATGATGATCTATCTCAAAGGTGAACTGAATATGATGGTGAACTATCTCAAAGGTGGACAGAATATGATGATGATCTATCTCAAAGGTGAACTGAATATGATGATGATCTATCTCAAAGGTGAACTGAATATGGTGATGATCTATCTCAAAGGTGAACTGAATATGATGATGATCTATCTCAAAGGTGAACTGAATATGATGATCTATCTCAAAGGTGGACAGAATATGATGATGATCTATCTCAAAGGTGGACTGAATATTATGATCTATCTCAAAGGTGGACTGAATATGATGAGGATCCATCTCGAAGGTGGACAGAATATGATGATGATTTTCCTTCATCGTGGACTGACCACAATGACGATCGATCCCAAAGGTGGACTGATCATAAAGACGATCGATCCCAAAGGTGGACTGATCATAAAGAGGATCGGTATCAAAGGTGGACTGATCATAAAGACGATCGGTATCAAAGGTGGACTGATCATAAAGACGATCGACCCCAAGGTGGACTGATCATAAAGACGATCGGTATCAAAGGTGGACTGATCTTAAAGCCCTGATGTTTTGGTAATGAAAATCTTGAGAACAAAAAGAAGTGCTCCACGACTGTCACAAATTTAATTGTTAATTTCTGTTTCTGTGCTTAGTGCTTAGCATTAAGGGAGTGGGACGACTAGTTTTCTCGTTGTCAGTATCATATGACTGGGTGGAGTGTACATATCTGTGACATGCTTTAGTGATATAGCACTATAAAATGGGTAATATGTTGAATAATACAAAGAAACTCAACCCGAACATTCCACAGTCTCCCAAAACATACAGGCACTCACAACATTGTATGGAGAGGAGACCGTTTTTACGTTACTATCCTATAACTTGATCAAGAACGTTAGTCAACCAATCAAGTTCTTAAATGATCACAGCTGTTTAAAGCAATCAAATCAGCCAACTGTTTCCTTAGCTAATGTCCTTTATTCCTATCTTATTTGAGGGGAAGTAAGATACATACGAAACAGCAGGGAAGACCAACGAGAGAAATCAGATAAAGCGTCGCAGTACAAGAAGGTAGTACCATCCATAGACAGTGCAAGAATATAGTACCATCCACAGGCAGTAAGGTATGTCTACATTATTCCCATCGAGTAAGGTTTGTCGGTGCAAAGTTTGCAAGGGAAACATTTTTAGTTTAATTACGACTTATTTTGATTTCCTCTGTTCTAACACGAGCGTCTCGTGTGTTGATTTATTGGCGATTCCTACAGATTTATGTTAAACATTCAGTCTCTTCTTGTGGTTTATCATCAAGAGAGATTGGCATTGCGTTATAAATATCTTTACCTACGTGAACCTACTATCGAATTATAACTCCAAACCCATCTAAACACAAACAGTGGGGAGGGGGCAATGGTACCATAGGCAATATTTCTTCACGTGAATTTCACGTGAACATTTCATATGAAACAATAACTTTGTTTCTTTGAATATTTCAACGTCCTATTAACAGCCAGGGTCATGTTAGGATGACCCCATGTAAGCCGCGCGTAGCGTGTGTGAAGTGCGAGGTGCGTGTTTTGGGAGACTGCGGTATGTTCGTGTTGTGTCTTCTTATATAGTGGAACTGTTGCCCTTTTTATACTGCTATATCACTGAAGCGTGCCGCCGAAGACACCAAGCAACACACCCCACCCGGTCACATTATACTGACAACGGGCGAACCAGTCGTCCTACTCCCCATGTATCGAGCGGTAGCAGGAGCAGAATCTATCGCTTTTATAAACTATGGTGTGTCTCGGCCCGGGGATAGAACCCAGAGCCTACCTCACGGGGCGAACGCTCAACTCAAGGCCAAAAGTGAGGCGGCGCCAAGGGAGGCATTATGACACATAAAGTCAGATAGGAAGAAGAGAAAAGATAAGATCCTAAATTGAGTAGCCTTTTACTATCATGCAAGAGGTAAAAATTTCATATGACATTCACATACAGAAATACTGCCTATGAAGAATATCTACCGTATCTTCAATACATCGTTAAAAGATTGATGGGTTGTCGTCATTCTCTCTGATTTGTTTCCTTCTTCTCTGTTGATGTCATTGTCTGTAGTAGGTTCATATATCAACTATTTAGTACTGTTGATATGTGTATTTAACTTCACACTGTCTGAAAAGGAATGTGAAATGGATCGCTATATCATTTGAAACATGTTTAATGTAGAATTCTAACCTTGTAATGAAAGCAAAACCACAGTTGATGGGCCATGATGTATGTAGAGATTTCCCAACAGGTAACTTATTTTTGTCATTTAATCAAACTCTAAAAGACACTGCATTATTGTAGCTTTAGCGGTTGCCCTTTCAAAATCTGAAAATTTGCCAAAAATAGTTAGGATAAGCATGATATAAATACAACATAAAATCACTAATTGGGGAATATATTCCATAAAATTTTCTACGATGGCGGTCAGTTGTTAACCAACATATAGAATGTCGTACATACAACATATATATCTGTCAAAAATAAACCTAAAAGAAAACATTCCGTTTTTATATGATTTAAATCACCAACTATCTGTTATAAATACAATTAAAAAGAAAATGGACCATGAAAAGTAGTCCGAAGTTGCAAACCAATATGGAATCAAAGGAACTTGACTAATGAGAGTCGCTGTAGGTGTTTGCAATATGCGGGGTATAAACATCGTGAAGACATAAACGTTAATAATCTGCTATTTATCACCTGATTGGTTTATATCGTGAAACATGGCTAGGTATGCGATAAATAAGTGTTAAACCCTTGTATGCTGATCGTGATATGTGGTTGAATATGATAAAGAAAGCTCTCGTATGAAATCTAAATAATGACGTCGTGCGATTACTCTAAAATTTTATCATGATTTCAATAAATACCATTTTGCTGAACGGAGAATTGTTACATTTGGATAAAACCCATAAAGAGGCATTTAAGATTTTCCTAACTTGATTATATATATATTCGATAACTATGATCTCAAAAAATGATAACTTTACTTAGGTGTTCCATTTTCAGCAGTCGTACCTGCTGAATTAAAAGGACCTTACAGGATCCAATAGCCTTCAATCTACTGATATATAAATGAAGTGTGAAATGAAAAGTTTTGTATCATGCAAAACATAAACTTTATAACAAGTAGTTGAAAGCCGGATATTGAGGTACCGCTTGATAGTCAAAAATTTCTTACATAGGAACAAATATGTCTCCCTTTTGCTGTTATTGTCCCAAGCAGTACTTTTATTATATTCAGATAGTTCTTTGCAAACACTATCTCTGTGATTCGTTCTTAGTCTGGCCATTATCATAAGAAAGCATAGAGCGCATCTATAAGCTTTTGTATCGTCTACATACATATTCATATACAAAAAGTTCGTTCCATTAAGCGGACTAAAGCTTCTCGCAGAAAAGAACTACAAAAAAATGGAACAAAGGAGAAGATACGTTAAGACTAGAATATGGCCCCAAAATTAATTCTCCAGTAAAGAACAACATATTTTGCCATATAACAGTTGAATACATTTGCTAACACATTACATCCCGAAAATATCCCGCATGTGCTAATTATGTTCACTATCACGTCATCAACATGCAGTTTTCCGCCATTTTTCACAAAAATCCTTGAAACATCATACTTTTTGAGTGGTTTTCTCTAAAAATGAATGTGGCCGCCTTCGTGAAGCAGAAAGAGATTTTCACACGTTGTGTATCGTGTATTTACGCATATCCATGCAAAATATAAAGTTGTTCCAAGGTGGCGGCCAAATCCATTTCAAGCCTTTTCTAACCTAAAGATGATGAATTTCTAGCAAAATTTGGCGAGAAGAGGAAAATCATAAATTTGATGACGTCATAGGTGGAGCACATCGTGTACATGGTTATAAAAAGTTGTGTTTTGATGAATGGCAAGTATGAGAGTATTTATGTGAAATTGATGTGGATCAGAGTTAATATTTTTCGGCCTAAAAAATTAAGGCCAAATACTGGTCCTATCATATCTACTCCTTTCTAACACTTTCATTCGTTCAATCAATGGAAATTTCGAGTGTTTATCATGGTTACTAGAGCTGAAATAAAAGAAAACTACTTTTATTATTAATCGGTGAACGATTAACTACTTCTAATACAATAGCCTCTTACATGTAACATATAGCTGATGATTTAAGGGGCCACATAGAGCCGAAATAATATTGCATAGTATTTTATATTTTCAGTTGAGTAGCTGGAATAATAGCAGTCTATGCGAAATATACCTCACAGATAAGTCAACCTGGTATAGTTTTGAAAAGATTGCATTGTTGTGCGTTTTATATTTAAAACCATTGACTCAGTATCTGTGTATTGGTTATGCTGTACTCCCATTCTTGTAGACACATGCTTACATTGCAAACGTCAATGATAAATCTCTACTTAAAACATACAAACGCATCCCTAATAACTATCCCGTTATATACACCGTACGTGTATCTATAACACCCTTTTACAGCGGTCTTTATACAAAAGACTTTATTTTGTTTAGTTCTCTAGCTTTTCTTCTGATCTTCAAACAAAATTCTCATGAAATTAGAAAAATTGAAAAAAATATTTTTTACGTCTTTTAATTTGCTTTCGACGGTGGTTAAAATCTATTTCCATCTTAAAATCAAACCTTCGACAATAAACGCCAGCTAACTGTTAAAACTAATGTGTAGAAAAATAATTAAGAGCGCTTTAAAATTTGCAAAAATCTTGTTTATTGGTTTTCGATAAACTGAAGACGAAAACAGGTTTGCTTTCATTTCCCGCAGACGATGAAAAAGTGAAAACACATTTTTGTTGACAAAGGTAATTAATGAAGAAAAAAGAAAGTGCTTAATTAGCAAAGGTTACAAAACGTGCGAACGAGTCTCAGGAACAGAATGTAACAGTGGGTGTGACCTTCCAACGGCGGCTAGGTCAGAGAAGAAAATGTTGCTAAAAGCAATGCTTTTCGAAGTTAATTCCTTGTAAAAACCAGCATGGGGGCTAACAATCGATGTGTAAAAAAGAGTTTTTAGATTTAAAACCTTAATTAATTAATTGAAAGTATGTGTGGAGGAAGGAAGTAAGAATGGACAATTGAGTAAACGAACGAGTATAGATATTTTAATGTAATCTCTTAAGGTTGTTTGTACTGTGCTTTGCAACATAAAACAAGCTTTCTACCATTACACACAAAAAAAAAAAAAAAAAACGATTAAAAAGTACGAATGTTATATATTGGTTGAGATTACCTTACAAAACATTACCTCTAATGACTAGATCATATTTACTCTGATATAAAACGAAAGCGATGCTAGTTTAATTGTTTAAAATAATTAACATTTGTATAACGGAGGCAAATGTCTTGTTTACGAGACGAGTGCGAGTCTAAATACGTTTTCATGAGTGTCAGTATTCCATGAAAACTTTTAACGATTCCATAAGGGATGGGTAGTTATCTTCAAGTTAAGATTATACTTGTGTTATTTAAAACCCAAGGAGACAACTAAAGGAATTATTAGCCTGTTTACCAAACCTATTTTGTTTTCATACCTGGCTAATCATATCAAAGTTCAGACCACAATGTGTAACGTTACCTTTCAAAGCTCGTATAATAGGTATCTTGAAACCTTTCCAGGTAGCATAAGGTTTATGTTTTAACAGTTTGTGTAATACCAAACACATCTGTTTAAATGTGGACATAACCCAAAGACTAAACTGTTTATATAATGTTATGTGACAACAACACTCACTATAAAACATTGAAGTCAGAGGCGTGCAATGATACAGTAAAATGTTGGAATGGTGTTTTAAAAGGAACACCTATATCATGTAGATGATGACAATAAAATGTTTTGATGATCAAAGTGAATAGATGTGAAGTGTTCCTGAAAATAATCCGTGTTATATGACATACCAGATATTGATTTGTTTGTCTCCATACTAAATTTTCAACTGAAAACATTTGTGTCATGACTACATATCCAGGAACGTGTGCAGTTACTGCTTCCTGTTTTGTGGAAGCAGTTTGACTTATGGTATTTTTTCCTCCTTTTAGCCTCATCAGCCACATCTTATCAAACGTTTGATCAAGAGAAAGCAAATGGGGTGATTGTAGTACCGTCATGGACAACTCGCTTTTACTTTACCAAGGTACTTTAGACCAACAAGAACAATATTACAAATGCCGGCTTCTGAGACAAAGGCTCATGTGCTATGGAGAAGACTAAGTATCATGATCTGTCGTATTTCAGGCAAAACCTCAAAAGTAGACATTTCAGACGACGCAAACAGTGTCATCTTATATTCTTGGAGAACATGTACAAAACAACAACACAATGTCTATTTACAGGAAAATGTGTTGTGATCAGCGCAAGATTAATTAAATGTTTCTATCTGTAATCGTTGTGTTAGGTGCTATGTTCTATTACTGATGTTATAACCGTTGGTGTCTTTTCTTTTGACCCATTGATACACTCCTTTGACTTGTTCGACTTAGGTTAATGGAATCGTTTTACTTTTGTAAAATCAAACAAATATTATCTCTGTTAACATTAAACTTGTTTTACTCGAACAAATGGTGTTGTCTACAGTTAGTCAGGAGACCTTTAATGTATCGATCAGTTCCGTTATAACAGAGGAACTTATTCTGTGGTGTAATAAGATAGGCAGACGTTTTCTATATTAAAGAATACCTTATAGTTCCAGAGATATATATTTTCGGAAGGTATTGGTATGGCTCGGGAGGTCGCCAAAAATGGAAACTTTTACACACGTATCATGAATCTAATATGAAGGGAAACGATTGGTGATTCTATTTTTCATGCGACTAATATTTGCCTTTGTTTCTTCCCGTTTGGAGTTTTCTGTCGATGGTCAATCAATCGATCAGTTGAGATTCGGACCGTATCATTAGAAAACAAAAGTCGGTCAAGTACCAATGCGCCGTAATAACTAGTCAGTTATTTTAAGTGTTAATCTAGTGTTATAATGTGCTTCATTATCAAACCGTTACATTTAAATGATTTATAAATGAAGCGACGAATTGAATGCAAGGAAAAATGTTGATATCAGTTCGTCAGGCAAATATTGCTCAAAGGTGAAAATTTGACGTGTAAAAGACATCGACTCAGTGTTCATATATGCTGGCCAAGGTCCAACCATTCCCGAAGACGACATTGATGACCCCCGAAACCCCGATGGCACTTCGAAGCGTCATGTCAAAATGGCGGGATGTTTACATGACTCTAACATGCGCACTGATTATTATGTTTCTAAACTTCCGTGGGTATAAAAAAAAAATTTCCCCGCTGTTGAAGATTTACTGTTTGATTTAGGAGATTTGAAAGTTATTTCTATAGATTGTCATGTTCAAATCAATAGAAGAAGATGAGAATTGATATTGATTTTACGCACCAGATTAGTGTGGTGTCGTCGTTCAATTCCACATTCCAGAAAACTTTTCTAGAGGCAATTTAGATTGAGTAAAACATGTTACTTCTTCTGCAAAAGAGTTATCAACTAATGAAATTCTTTACCAGAGGAAATGGTGTGTTCTCCATCTCTAAACACCTTCAAGTCAAGACTCAACAAGTAATGGAAAAACCATCCAGCAAAATTTCAGCCATCATTCTGACGAAAATGGTACAAATCTGGAAAAAAGATGCTCACAGGAACGGAGAGTAAACCTTGTGATATTCTAAATAATACATATATGGTTTTTTATCCCAGTGTCTGGCACTTATGTATGTGTCAGTATCTTCAATATTATGAGGATAAGTAACAAAGTGTATATATTCTCCTGTTCTTTTATCAACGGGAAAGGATTTCAACATTAATGAAATGACTATATATATATATATTATTTTAAGAAACCGGAAGTCCATAGTACGCGTTAAGAGTAAACTATGTCATTTCTTGAAGAAACTTTATTACATTTCCACAAGCAGCCACATCTTACCAATAATGTCAACTGAGCGAATGCTGAATGAAAGATCGCGGAGTTTAAAAGATATCGGTAAAATTCTGGAAGTTACAGACTTAGAGAAGTACAAAAGCTTATGTAATGTAAGGCGTACCTGGAATCGTAGCGTTATCTGTATGATTATGGATGTTCCAATATTGCTATTATTATCAATAGGTTGTGTAAACAGTTCTTGAAGCCGGTACCATGAAGGCAATTACAGAAGGTATCCGCTTGATCCCTACCGAGTTGTCGTTCCTTGCACTCACTTTCACGAATGGACGGCCTGGTAATGTAGTTCCGGAAGTCCTAGATATTGGTATATTATAGCTCAGGAAACTTACTTTCGAATCAAGCAACATTTAATCGAATCAAGCAAAGTTAACAGAAAAATCCTGCTGTCAATGACAATGTAATTATTTACGTATTATCTACAATGTATATCATTTTGTTCAATGACACATGGAGACAGCGATCAATGGGAAAGCATGTCATCTCCTCTGACGGAACGGCTGGGGTTTGGATGATATAGGGGTAAAAAATTGAATTTCGTCAATATATTTACATAAAGACTATAACAATAACAATAACGCGAGACGAAATATTGAGCAATTTAATTACAAAGCGAGATATTCACAGCCAGAGTAATAGTTTAATGATGGTATTTTATAATGGTAAGTACTAGTATATTTACATGCAATTAAAACATCGTGATCGATTTATGAATTTGATGATCTTCTAAATGATTATTTTACGTTTTGAGATTATAAAAACAAAAACTTATACATGGGGGAAGCCGTAATTATCTGTAAACTAACTTACATTCATCGATCAACACTTTTATGAGCGGTTTATTATCTCTGATTTAGTTTTAATTGAAATTTTACAATAATGAGCATATACGTAAATTATTCCTTTGGTAGCAGTTCGTTCAACAAAACCTCAGCTTGGTTTGGTTCAGAGGATAAAAAAGTCGTTAAATGAGCTAGAGAAACATAAAAGGAATCTTAAAAATACTGATGAAGTACCATATTCTACAGTACTGATTTCTGGACTTGTGTAATGACCCACTTTGCATCTTATAAGTTAGCTGATATAAACATTATATAAAGTTGCTTTATGTATATATAGCATATTTAGACCCCGACAGAGATACCCACTATCCCCGCCTCTTTCTACAATCATGGCCAACCTTCATGGTTCATCCTTTATGACGTGGATGTGACGTTAAGGAGACCAACAACACGTCAGGACATCAAATAGTAAAACAACACATCTGAACATCCAATGGTCAAACAACAAGCCAGGACATCAAAGAGTAAAACAACACATCTGAACATCCAATGGTAAAACAATACGCCAGGACATCAAAAAGTAAAACAACACATCAGAACATCCAATGGTAAAACAACACATCAGGACATCAAATAGTAAAACAACACATCAGTACATCAAATGGTAAAACAACACATCAGGACATCAAATAGTAAAACAACACATCAGAACATCCAATGGTAAAACAACACATCTGAACATCCAATGGTAAAACAACACATCATGACATCAAATAGTAAAACAACACATCTGAACATCCAATGGTAAAACAACACATCAGGACATCAAATAGTAAAACAACACATCAGAACATCCAATGGTAAAACAACACGCATGGACATCTAATGGTAAAAAAATGTAAGTTTTTGTTTGTAGGATCATTTTAGGACGACCTGTCCTGTATGTACTGCGTTGTCTGTCGGTTTGTTTTGTTGGTAGTATCATTTGAGGACGACCGGCCCTGTATGTACTGCGTTGTCTGTCTGTATGTTTTGTTGGTAGTATCATTTGAGGACGACCTGCCCTGTGTGAAGTGCGTTGTCTAACGGTCTGTATACAATGTATATATGTTTTGTTGGTAGTATCATTTGAGGGCGACCTGCCCTGAGTGTAGTGCGTTGTCTGTCTGTATGTTTTGTTGGTAGTATCATTTGAGGGCGACCTGACCTGTGTGTAGTGCGTTGTCTGTCTGTATGTATGTTTTGTTGGAACTATCATATCAGAACGACCTGCCTTGTGTGTCGTGCGTTGTCGGTCTGTATGTTTTGTTGGTAGTATCATTTGAGGGCGACCTGACCTGAGTGTAGTGCGTTGTCTGTCTGTATGTATGTTTTGTTGGTAGTATCATTTGAGGGCGACCTGACCTGAATGTAGTGCGTTGTCTGTCTGTATGTTTTGTTGGTAGTATCATTTGAGGGCGACCTGCCCTGTGTGTAGTGCGTTGTCGGTCTGTATGTTTTGTTGGTAGTATCATTTGAGGACGACCTGTCCTGTGTGTAGTGCGTTGTCTGTCAGTATATTTTGTTGATAGTATCATTTGATGACGACCTGTCCTGTGTGTAGTGCGTTGTCTGTCTGTATGTTTTGTTGGTAGTTTCATATCAGGACGACCTGACCTGTGTGTAGTGCGTTATCTGTCTGTATGTTTTGTTGGTAGTATCATTTGAGGACGACCTGTCCTGTGTGTAGTGCGTTGTCTGTATGTTTTGTTGCTAGGATCATATGAGGATGACATGTCCTGTGTGTAGTGCGTTGTCCGTCTGTATGTATGTTTTGTTGGTAGTATCTTTTGAGGACGACCTGCCCTGTGTGTAGTGCGTTGTCTGTCTGTATGTATGTTTTGTTGGTAGTATCATATCAGGACGACCTGCCCTGTATGTAGTGCGTTGTTTGTCTGTATGTTTTGTTGGTAGTATCATTTGAGGACGACCTGCCCTGTGTGTAGTGCGTTGTCTGTCTGTATGTTTTGCTGGTACTATCATTTCAGAACGATCTGCCCTGTGTGTAGTGCGTTGTCTGTCTGTATATTTTGTTTGTAGTATCATTTGAGGACGACCTGCCCTGTGTGTAGTGCGTTGTCTGTCAGTATGTATGTTTTGTTGGTATGATCATTAGGGGACGACCTGCCCTGTATGTAGTGCGTTGTCTGTCTGTATGATTTGTTGCTAGGATCATTTGAGGACGACCTGTCCTGTATGTAGTGCGTTGTCTGTCAGTATGTATGTTTTGTTGGTAGTATCATTTGAGGACGACCTGTCCTGTGTGTAGTGCGTTGTCTGTCTGTATGTTTTGCTGATACTATCATTTCAGAACGACCTGCCCTGTATGTAGTGCGTTGTCTGTCTGTATGATTTGTTGCTAGGATCATTTGAGGACGACCTGCCCTGTGTGTAGTGTGTTGTCTGTCAGTATGTATGTTTTGTTGGTATGATCATTAGGGGACGACCTGCCCTGTATGTAGTGCGTTGTCTGTCTTATTTATGTTTTGTTGGTAGTATCATTTGAAGACGACCTGCCCTGTGTGTAGTGCGTTGTCTGTTTTATTTATGTTTTGTTGGTAGTATCATTTGAGGACGACCTGCCTTGTGTGTCGTGCATTGTGGGTCTGTATGTTTTGTTGGTAGTATCATTTGAGGACGACCTGCCCTGAGTGTAGTGCGTTGTCTATGTTTTGTTGAGATCGTCATATCAGGACGACCCGCCCTGTATGTAGTGCGTTGTCTGTCTGTATGTTTTGTTGCTAGGATCATTTGAGGACGACCTGCCCTGTGTGTAGTGCGTTGTCTGTCTTATTTATAATTTGTTGGTAGTATCATTTAAGGACGACCTGTCCTGTATGTAGTGCGTTGCCTGTCTGTATGTTTTGTTGGTAGTACCATATCAGGACGACCTGCCCGTGTGTAGTGCGTTGTCTGTCAGTATGTTTTGTTGGTAGTATCATTTGAGGACGACCTGCCCTGAGTGTAGTGCGTTGTCTATGTTTTGTTTGGAGCGTCATATCAGGACGACCTGCCCTGTATGTAGTGCGTTGTCTGTCTGTATGTTTTGTTGCTAGGATCATTTGAGGACGACCTGCCCTGTGTGTAGTGCGTTGTCTGTCTTATTTATGTTTTGTTGGTAGTATCATTTGAGGATGACCTGCCCTGTGTGTGATGGGTTGTCTGTCATTATGTTTTGTTGTTGGGATCATTTGTGGACGACTTGTCATGTGTGTAGTGCGTTGCCTGTCTGCATGTTTTGTTTGAAGTATCATTTGAGGACGACCTGCCTTGTGTGTCTTGCGTTGTCTGTCTGTATGTATGTTTTGTTGGTAGTATCATATCAGGATGACCTGCCCTATGTGTAGTGTGTTGTCTGTCTGTATGTATGTTTTGTTGGTAGTATCATTTGAGGACGACCTGTTCTGTGTGTAGTGTGTTGTCTGTCTGTATGTATGTTTTGTTGGTAGTATCATATGAGGGCGAGCTGACCTGTGTGTAGTGCGTTGTCTGTTTGTATGTATGTTTTGTTGGAAGTATCATATCAGGACGACTTGTCCTGTGTGTCGTGCGTTGTCGGTCTGTATGTTTTGTTGGTAGTATCATTTGAGGACGACCTGCCCTGTGTGTAGTGTGTTGTCTGTCTGTATGTTTTGTTGGTAATATAATTTGAGGACAACCTGTCCTGTGTGTAGTGCGTTGCCTGTCTGTATGTTTTGTTGGAAGTATCATTTGAGGACGACCTGCCCTGTGTGTAGTGCGTTGTCTGTCTGTATGTTTTGTTGGAAGTATCATTTGAGGACGACCTGCCTTGTGTAAAGTGCTTTGTCTGTATGTTTGTATGTTTTGTTGAAAGTATTATTTGAGGACGACCTGCCCTGTATGTAGTGCATTGCCTGTCTGTATGTTTTGTTGGTAGGATCATATGATGACGACCTGTCCTGTGTGTAGTGCGTTGTCTGTCTGTCTGTATGTTTTGTTGGTAGTATCATTTGAGGACGACCTGTCCTGTGTGTAGTGCGTTGTCTGTCTGTATGTTTTGTTGCTAGGATCATATGAGGATGACCTGTCCTGTGTGTAGTTCGTTGTCCGTCTGTATGTATGTTTTGTTGGTAGGATCCTTTGTGGACGACCTGCCCTGTATGTAGTGCGTTGTCTGTCAGTATGTATGTTTTGTTGGTATGATCATTAGGGGACGACCTGCCCTGTATGTAGTGCGTTGTCTGTCTGTATGTTTTGTTGCTAGGATCATATGAGGATGACCTGTCCTGTGTGTAGTTCGTTGTCTGTCTGTATGTTTTGTTGCTAGGATCATATGAGGATGACCTGTCCTGTGTGTAGTTCGTTGTCTGTCTGTATGTTTTGTTGCTAGGATCATATGAGGATGACCTGTCCTGTGTGTAGTTCGTTGTCTGTCTGTATGTTTTGTTGCTAGGATCATATGAGGATGACCTGTCCTGTGTGTAGTTCGTTGTCTGTCTGTATGTTTTGTTGCTAGGATCATATGAGGATGACCTGTCCTGTGTGTAGTTCGTTGTCTGTCTGTATGTTTTGTTGCTAGGATCATATGAGGATGACCTGTCCTGTGTGTAGTTCGTTGTCTGTCTGTATGTATGTTTTGTTGCTAGGAACATTTGAGGACGACCTGTCCTGTGTAGTGCGTTGTCTGTATGTTTTGTTGCTAGGATTATATGAGGACGACCTGCCCTGTGTGTAGTGCGTTGTCTGTATGTATGTTTTGTTGCTAGGAACATTTGAGGACGACCTGTCCTGTGTAGTGCGTTGTCTTTATGTTTTGTTGCTAGGATTATATGAGGACGACCTGCCCTGTGTGTAGTGCGTTGTCTGTCTGTATGTTTTGTTGCTAGGAACATTTGAGGACGACCTGTCCTGTGTAGTGCGCTGTCTGTATGTTTTGTTGCTAGGATCATTTGAGGACGACCTGCCCTGTGTGTAGTGCGTTGTCCGTCTGTATGTTTTGCTGGTACTATCATTTCAGAACGACCTGCCCTGTGTGTAGTGCGTTGTCTGTCTGTATGTTTTGTTTGTAGTATCATTTGAGGACGACCTGCCCTGTGTGTAGTGCGTTGTCTGTCAGTATGTATGTTTTGTTGGTAGTATCATATGATGACGACCTGTCTTGTGTGTCGTGCGTTGTCTGTCTTATTGATGTTTTGTTGGTAGTATCATTTGAGGACGACATGTCCTGTATGTTGTGCGTTGTCTGTCTGTATGTTTTGTTGGTATGATCATTAGGGGACGACCTGCCCTGTATGTAGTGCGTTGTCTGTCTGTATGATTTGTTGCTAAGATCATTTGAGGACGACCTGCCCTGTATGTAGAGCGTTGCCTGTCTGTATGTTTTGTTGCTAGGATCATTTGAGGACGACCTGCCCTGTGTGTAGTGCGTTGTCTGTCTGTATGTATGTTTTGTTGGTAGTATCATATCAGGATGACCTGCCTTGTGTGAAGTGCGTTGTCTATCTGTATGATTTGTTGCTAAGATCATTTGAGGACGACCTGACCTGTGTGTAGTGCGTTGTCTGTCTTATTTATGTTTTGTTGGTAGTATCATTTGAGGACAACCTGTCCTGTATGTAGTGCGTTGTCTGTCTGTATATTTGTTTTGTTGGTAGTATCATATCAGGATGACCTGCCTTGTGTGAAGTGCGTTGTCTATCTGTATGATTTGTTGCTAAGATCATTTGAGGACGACCTGCCCTGTGTGTAGTGCGTTGTCTGTCTTATTTATGTTTTGTTGGTAGTATCATTTGAGGACGACCTGTCCTGTCTGTAGTGCGTTGTCTGTCTGTATATTTGTTTTGTTGGCAGTATCATTTGAGGATGACCTGTCCTGTATGTAGTGCGTTGTCTGTCTGTATATTTGTTTTGTTGGTAGTATCATTTGAGGACGACCTGCCTTGTGTGTCGTGCGTTGTCTGTCTGTATGTTTTGTTGGTAGTATCATTTGAGGACGACCTG
>SAYR01052728.1:859985-890790 GCA_004382745.1 Argopecten irradians irradians | reverse complement strand
TGTGTAGGGGCGTGTCTGTTTGTATGTATGTTTTGTTGTGGAAGTATCATATCAGGACGACTTGTCTGTTATCGTCGTGCGTTGTCGGTCTGTATGTTTTGTTGGTAGTATCATTTGAGGACGACCTGCCTGTGTGTAGTGTGTTGTCTGTCTGTATGTTTTGGTTGGTAATTATAATTGAGGACAACCTGTCCTGTGTGTAGTGCGTTGCCTGTCCTGTATGTTTTGTTGGAAGTATCATTTAGAGGACGACTGCCCTGTGTGTAGTGCGTTGTCTGTCTGTATGTTTTGTTGGAAGTATCATTTGAGGACGACCTGCCTTGTGTAAAGTGCTTTGTCTGTATGTTTGTATGTTTTGT
Organism: Argopecten irradians irradians; assembly: GCA_004382745.1. NCBI lineage: Eukaryota > Metazoa > Mollusca > Bivalvia > Pectinida > Pectinidae > Argopecten > Argopecten irradians. The sequence continues at coordinate 890,431 of SAYR01052728.1, read as the reverse complement.
TGAAAGTATTATTTGAGGACGACCTGCCCTGTATGTTGTGCGTTGTCTATCGGTCTGTATGGTTTGTTGGAAGTATCATATCAAGGCGACCTGCCTTGTGTGTCGTGCGTTGTCGGTCTGTATGTTTTGTTGGTAGTATCATTTGGGGACAACCTGCCCTGTGTGTAGTGCATTGCCTGTCTGTATGTTTTGTTGGAAGTATCATTTGAGGACGACCTGCCCTGTATGTAGTGCATTGCCTGTCTGTATGTTTTGTTGGTAGGATCATATGATGACGACCTGTCCTGTGTGTAGTGCGTTGTCTGTCTGTCTGTATGTTTTGTTGGTAGTATCATTTGAGGACAACCTGCCCTGTGTGTAGTGCATTGCCTGTCTGTATGTTTTGTTTGAAGTATCATTTGAGGACAACCTGTCCTGTGTGTAGTGCGTTGTCTGTCTGTATGTTTTGTTGGTAGGATCATATGATGACGACCTGTCCTGTGTGTAGTACGTTGTCTGTCTGTATGCATGTTTTGGTGGTAGTATCATTTGAGGACGCCCTCTCCTGTGTGTTAGTGCGTTGGTCTGTCTGTATGTTTTGTTGCTAGGATCATATGAGGATGACCTGTCCTGTGTGTAGTTCGTTGTCCGTCTGTATGTATGTTTTTGTTGGTAGGATCCTTTGTGGACGACCCTGCCCTGTGTGTGTGCGTTGTCTGTCAGTATGTATGTTTTTGTTTGGTATGATCATTAAGGGGACGACCCTGCCCTGTATGTAGTGCGTTGTCTGTCTGTATGTTTTTGTTTGCTAGGAACATTTGGAGGACGACCTGCCCTGTATGTAGAGCGTTGCCTGTCTGTATGTTTTGTTTGCTAGGATCATTTGAGGACGACCTGCCATGTGTGTAGTGCGTTGTCAGTCTGTATGTATGTTTTGTTGCTAGGATCATATGAGGATGACCTGTCCTGTGTGTAGTTCGTTGTCTGTCTGTATGTTTTGTTGCTAGGATCATATGAGGATGACCTGTCCTGTGTGTAGTTCGTTGTCTGTCTGTATGTTTTGTTGCTAGGATCATATGAGGATGACCTGTCCTGTGTGTAGTTCGTTGTCTGTCTGTATGTATTTTTGTTGCTAGGAACATTGAGGACGACCTGTCCTGTGTAGTGCGTTTGTCTTTATGTTTTGTTGCTAGGATTATTATGAGGACGACCTTGCCCTGTGTGTAGTGCGTTGTCTGTCTGTATGTTTTGTTGCTAGGAACATTTGAGGACGACCTGTCCTGTGTAGTGCGCTGTCTTGTATGTTTTGTTGCTAGGATCATTGAGGACGACCTGCCCTGTGTGTAGTGCGTTGTCCGTCTGTATGTTTTGCTGGTACTATCATTTCCAGAAACGACCTGCCCTGTGTGTTAGTGCGTTGTCTGTCTGTATGTTTGTTTGTAGTATCATTTGAGGACGACCTGCCCTGTGTGTAGTGCGTTGTCTGTCAGTATGTATGTTTTGTTGGTAGTATCATTATGATGACGACCTGTCTTGTGTGGTCTGCGTTGTCTGTCTTATTGATGTTTTGTTGGTAGTATCATTTGAGGACGACATTGTCCTGTATGTTGTGCGTTGTCCTGTCTGTATGTTTTGTTGGTATGATCATTAGGGGACGACCTGCCCCTGTATGTAGTGTGCGTTGTCTGTCTGTATGATTTGTTGCTAAGATCATTTGAGGACGACCTGCCCTGTATGTAGTAGCGTTGCCTGTCTGTATGTTTTGTTGCTAGGATCATTTGAGGACGACCTGCCCTGTGTGTAGTGCGTTGTCTGTCTGTATGTAATGTTTTGTTGGTAGTATCATATCAGGATGACCTGCCTTGTGTGGAAGTGCGTTGTCTATCTGTTATGATTTGTTGCTAAGATCATTTGAGGACGACCTGACCTGTGTGTTAGTGCGTTGTCTGTCTTATTTTATGTTTTGTTTGGTAGTATCATTTGAGGACAACCTGTTCTGTATGTAGTGCGTTGTCGTCTGTATATTTGTTTTGTTGGTCCGTATCATATCAGGATGACCTGCTTGGATCTCTCTCGATGTAGATTCGTTAGTATCTTTACCTGTAAGTATAGGTCTTGTGTTTTACCTTTAAGTACAGCCTCCTCTCCCTTTCTTTTCCCTCTATCTGTCGTTTACCTGACCTAAAGTACTGGTGAGTTTATGGCATAGTTCAGCAATTGACATCTGGCCGTCGAAATTTAATTGGATTATTTTCGTGATCTAAGATTCATAAAATACATGATATTGTTGTGGCAATGTTAGCACTCCCAAAATTTGTTATCCATCAGGGGAAATTGGGGTCAACAATGATATGCAGGAATATCTGACCTGGTATTCTCCATGATGAGTAGCCGGGCCATGTATTATAGATGCAGGAGCCCTTTTATAGTAATCACTTTGACCATCTGTCTATCTGTCTGCCTGTCTGGTTTCGCGGCAATCCAAGATGTCCACTATTGACTCTTAATAGGGTCAAAATTAAAAAAAACATAGTTCCAGTATCAATATAACTTCAATTTGGTGTATGGGGACACTGAATAGCATGGATGTAATTTTAAAGAGATCTAAATACACAAAATGACAAGAAGGATCCCTAAATGGGTCAAAGTTTCAAACTTGTCCAGTTTCAATTAAAACTGCACAATGGTTTTATACCATTTAAAAATGCTTTAACCAAGAATTACTTTTTACTTTTTTGCTTTAATTTCATCAACAGAAAGCTGTTCGACGAGGAATGGAGAAATTTAAGGTGCAATCCATGAAAGAAAACCTTGATGATTTAATGAATTATGTAAGTAAATTTTAATTAATTGTTTTAAGTGTCGATATTATTATTTCTTTTTCATTGATGTTAGATTGTTTGTTTGGATCACAGCTCATTGATTTCATGGCCTATTGCCATTCTATAATACAGAATTACAAAAGTGCTCTGATTGATGTAATGTTGGGATTTAAAAAAAAAATCAAATTTCATTATCTATCTAATAAGAAGACGGGAGCAGTTATATTCTACAAATTCAATTCTATCAAATTAATTACATTGACCTTTTATACAAGGTGTGGGTTTTATATACCAAACTTTTCCAATGAAACCTAGAAGCCAATAGATCTGCTATTTGACCTTAGAACAGGAGGATATGTTCAAGGTCACAGATGTGAAATGTGATAAAAAAGCCTTTCTAGAAATAAAGCTTGCTAATGATTTGATATTGGACTTGTAGCTTGATGTAATGCTTATTTGTAAGACCTTGAACTTCCTTTCAAATCAACAGGGTCACCTGTATTAAATTATGAAATCAGTATCCTGATATCAGGTCAGTGATATAGCAGTATTCTGATATCATGTCAGTGGTGTAGCAGTATTCTGATATCAGGTCAGTGATATAGCAGTATCCTGATATCAGGTCAGTGATATAGCAGTATCCTGATATCAGGTCAGTAATACAGCAGTATCTTGATATTGGGTCAGTGATATAGCAGTATCCTGATATTGGGTCAGTGATATAGCAGTATCCTGATATCAGGTCAGTGATATAGCAGTATCCTGATATTGGGTTAGTGATACAGTAATTATCCTGATATTCGGTCAGTGATATAGCAATATCCTGATATTGGGTCAGTGATATAGCAGTATCCTGATATCAGGTCAGTGATATAGCAGTATCCTGATATTAGGTCAGTAATATAGCAGTATCCTGATATCAGGTCAGTGATATAGCAGTATCCTGATATTGGGTCAGTGATATAGCAGTATCCTGATATTGGATCAGTGATATAGCAGTACCCTGATATCAGGTCAGTAATATAGCAGTATCCTGATATTGTGTCAGTGATATAGCAGTAACCTGATATCAGGTCAGTGATATAGCAGTATCCTGATATTGGGTCTGTGTTATAGCAGTATCCTGATATCAGGTCAGTAATATAGCAGTATCCTGATATCAGGTCAGTGATATAGCAGTATCCTGATATTGGGTCAGTGATATAGTAGTATCCTGATATCAGGTCAGTGATATAGCAGTATCCTGATATCAGGTCAGTGATATAGTTGTATCCTGATTTCATCTCAGATATATAGCAGTATCCTGATATTAGGTCAGTGATACAGTAATATCATGCAAATTACTGAACACTATTTTTGTTGCTATTTCAGATCCAGAAAGCATGCCCATCTGTTGATTTGAGCATACCTGACAACAGGAAAAAGGTCAAAATGAAGATATCTCAAAGGTTGAGACATTTCAGATACATATCGTCAGACAGGTAAACTAGTATACAATGATATCCTCATGGCCAGCTGTTCATGACACGCTCTATGTTCAATCAATAAGTCCCTTTAATCAACAACTAGTTCACTTTGCCCTGTCCTGTCCTTTCCTTTGCTCTACCCTGTCCTGTCCTTTGTTCTGTTCTGCCCTGTATTTTGCCCTGTCCTTACCTGTACTTTGCCCTGCATTGTTCTGCTCTGTACTTTGTCCTGTCCTGCCCTGCACTTTGCCCTGCCCTGTCCTGCCCTGTACTTTGCCCTATCCTGTCCTGTACTTTGCCCTATCCTGTCCTGTACTTTGCCCTGTCCTGTCCTGTACTTTGCCCTATCCTGCCCTGTACTTTGCCCTGTTCTGACCTGTCCTTTGCCCTGTCTTGTCCTGTCCTTTGTTCTGTCCTGTCCTGCCCTTTACTTTGCCCTGTCCTGCCCTGTACTTTGCCCTGCCCTGTCCTGCCCTGTGTTTTGTCCTGTCCTGCCCTGTACTTTGCCCTGTCCTGCCCTGTATTTTGCCCTGTCCAGTCCTGTACTTTGTCCTATCCTGTCCTGTACTTTGCCCTGTCCTGACCTGTCCTTTGCCCTGTCCTGTCCTATTATTTACCCTGCCCTGTCCTGTCCTGTCCTACCCTGTGCTTTGCCCTGTCCTGTGCTGTCCTACCCTGTACTTTGCCCTGTCCTGTCCTATTATTTGCCCTGGTCCAGTCCTGTCCTGCCCTGTACTTTGCCCTGTCCTGTCCTATTATTTACCCTACCCTGTCCTACCCTTTACTTTGCCCTGTCCTGCCCTTTGCCCTGTCCTGTACTTTGCCCTGCCCTGTCCTATACTTTGCCATGCACTGTCCTGCCCTGTACTTTTCTCTGTCCTGAGCTGTCCTACCCTTTACTTTGCCCTGTCCTGCTCTGTACTTTGTCCTGTCCTGCCCTGTACTTTGTCCTGTCCTGTCCTATACTTTGCCATGCACTGACCTGCCCTGTGCTTTGATCTGTCCTGCCCTGTACTGTGCCCTGTCCTACCCTGTACTTTGTCCTGTCCTGTCCTGTACTGTACGTCCTTTGTCCTGTCCTGTACTTTGTCCTGTCCTGTCCTTTGTCCTGTCCTTCTAAGCAAATTTAGCCAGAAATATCCTTGGGGGAAGGGGAACAGAGTTTGTATAAATTTTGGCTCTGACCCTCTGGGGGCAAGAGGGTAAGGTCCAATAGGGGAAATAAAAGTAAATCCTTTAAATTGCTACTAGTGATTCTAAGCAAATTTGGGCAGAAACATCCTTGGGGAAGGGGAACAGAGTTTGTATAAATTTTGGCTCTGACCCTCGGGGGTAGGAGAGGCTGGGTCCAATATTGGGAATAGAGTTAAATTTTTTAAATTGCTACTATTCATAGAGTTCTGCTTGGATTCTAAGCAATTTTGGCCAGAAACATCCTTGGGGGAAAGGGGAACAGAATATAAATTTTGGCTCTGACCCCCCGGGAGCAGAAAGAGTAGAGCCCAACAGGAAATTGATAGGTAAATCTTTATATTACTTCAGAAAAGAAACAATGAACCTGTATTCATAACATTTCTTGGAATTACAAACCAGGTGAGTGATACAGGCCCTCTGGGCCGCTTGTTCTCCAGTGGTCTACCTCCAGTACGTGGCATGTCCTTTAATGACTCTGGCTGTTAATAGGAGGTAATATTAAGTCTGTATTTAAGATATTTCTCCTTATTTTCTCAGGTTTTACGCTGGTGAAAGCGTGATGGCTGCTAGAAAACGTAAGTTTGCCCAGAAGGAAATCCCAAAGGAGCAAGTGAAACCTAGGTTAGTACATGTGTACTTAATCTATTAAGTAACAACAAAGTAGTGTATAACATTTTGTTGAATTAACGACCAAATTGTTGGACAAATAAATCAATTCTACCGTCCATTAAAGTCAGCAGGGTGAAATGCATCTCTCTTTGATAATCTTTTAAGAAATCTATCTGGGGAATGTCACCTGGGCCCAGTTTCACAAACATTGCTTAGATTTAGGGAATCTCTTATTAATAACTTAAAATTCTCCGTGGGAAAGCATTAGGGATTTTAAGGATATCTCCTCAACTTAGATTTTTTGATCACCTGAGACACATTTTCCATGACTGACCTCCAGGGGCCTTAAGGGCAGGGTCAAAAGGGATCAAATAGGCTAAAACTTCAAAAATCTTCTTCATAGATGGAAAGGTATTAAGGCCCTTTACAATACTTGTGAATTATAACACCATGGGGCCTCACGTTTTCCCCTTGGGAGGGGATCAAGTTTTCTAAAGTTTATAGGAAAAACACATTTATGAGCATCTTTTGCTCAATTTTCATAGGAAATGAGTCAAACTTGGTTATAATTATTAGCCTGAGATTGCATTTAGTATTATATTGGTATTGGTCCTGGCCGACCCCCTAGGGGTAGAGGGGCAGGAGCATATAGGCCAAAACTTCAAAAATCATCTCCTTAAATTCTTGAAATGGTAGAATGTTATAATACTCTTTATAGATGGAAAGGTCTTAAGATGTTTTATGAAAATTGTGAATTATATGCCCCTGGGATCTCACGTTTCCCCTGGGGAGGGGGTCAAGTTTACTTTAGTTTATATATGAAAAACACATTTATGAACATTATTTGCTCAATTTTCATAGAAAATGAGTCAAACTTGATTTGAATTATTAGCCTGAGATATAGCATTTTAACATCCATATCAGTCCTCGCTGACCCCCTGTTGGATCAGAGGGGCAGGGCCAAATAGGGTCAAAATGACTTTAAATTATAAAAAATCATCTGAGTTCAAAGGTTTAATGAAAGCAAATACTCTTCATAGATTAAAGTCATATTTATAAAATAACTGACCGACTTCAAGGGCCAGTATATTAAAAAAAAAAAAGTATTTTTATGTCTTTGTTTCATTCTAAACGAACTCAGGTGACCGTTAAGGCCCTTGGGCTGCTTGTTTCCTGAACTTCTGTAATGCTTTCCTATGGGGAATCTGAAGTTAAGGAATGCTCGTGGCACTGGGTCCAGGTAACTAATTGATCTTCAAATAATATAAGACTCTTTCATATGTGGATATGAAGGATAGGGATATTCTACCCGAGGGTCACAGAATGTTGTAAAACCCAAGTCTTGCCGAGGGTTTTACAACATTTTGTGATACGGAGGGTAGAATATCCCTATCCTTCATATCCACGTATAAAAGAGTATTTTTCTCTATTACTTCGTCGTGTAATTGCAATTTTACTACTATGACTTTCCACCATTTTGAAATGAACTCGAAAAAAATCAGTGAATGCAAATCATTTCTCCATGCATGATAATTGCACAATATTTTCACCGCAAATTCTATTGTTTGTATCTTTTAAAGTAAATACAGCATTGTGTCTGAACAAAAAATGTTAAAATTGTACCAGGAAAGTAGTAATTTTGTTGACGCTATGACATCACGAGGTTTTATTGCATGGGTAGCCATGCAATACAGCTTCAAGCAAGATGAGTGTATTGCCCTGGACCAGCCAGTATTACACATGTAGGTATGAGAGAAAAGACGTTTATAGCCTGAAGGAACTATGGCTTTCCTCATTAATCCAACATTTTCACATCCTTATAATACAACCAACATACAAGCGTTCATGCAAATACATTAAATCATAATCTCTACAAAAGATACACATAATAATGTATATGTAAAGCTCATTTGATCTTGATTTGAATTAACAGCATGGAAGTTTCACTATTCAATGGCGGTCATGCTGTAGCTACAGGCAAGATTGTCCAGTATCCATTACAACATTATGGTAAGTTACTATGTTTCTACTTTATAAAACCACGCTGACCAGTTTACTTTGATCACATTATATACACACTGTTTGTTCAAAACATACACAAAAAAGAAATTAAAAAATGAATTGATGATGTGAATGAAGTAGGATGCTATAAATTATCATTAAATATATACATATAAAGACTAAAATGTGAAGAGCTCTCTTTGGCTCCCAAATGGCCATATTTAACATGTTTACCTGTGTATAAAGACCATTTACATATAAAGTTAATTTTCTGTTTGTTTCTGGGGCGATCTTTATAGGAAGATTTTACTGTATTTCTTTTGATATTTTATTCATTTTATTACATATTTGTCCATCTTGAAACCTCAGATGTCATTCTTATTAATAGATGTCGAAGTAACAATGCGGAAGGAGTTTGCACTTTTGGAAATCATCAAACTTCGAAGAGGTTCAACTGTGAAGGAACTGCCCTACCCTGAAGATGGTCGAAATTGGAAAATGATCAAGGTAGTTTATATTACTCCCAGCCATTTGTAATTATGAGAGGAAAATATAATCTAGAAAAAGCTACAATATGCACACCAATTTTCCATAACTAATTCATAGAAATGATGTCCTTATTCTTTTACACCACATTGTCGCTATATAATTTATCTAAACCATAGTTGATTGTTTAAGAGAAACAGCGAAAGAAGGAATCTAGTTCATTTATACTTAAAAGTAAATATGTCATAGTTTTTATGTAATTGTCTTTACAGAAAGGAAGTGCAGTTATTTGGCCTTTGAAGGACATCTGCCTACTGGCTTCTTTTCAAGAGGTTTGTTACATGTCTTTTCACCTATAATATTGGTACTTATCTATAAGATATTAGTACATCACATGACAGAATACTGGATTCTGGTTGGCTTCAAAAAGGGGTACTATTTGTATTAGTGCCTTGGGAAGTGGGCACTACTGAAGTGGCACAAAATTTAACATAAATGTACTTGATGTCATTATAACGCTTGCTTCAACCAAGACGTCAAAAGTTGCTTTCTACAGAAGATAGTTTACTAGCCCAATATTATTCTACTTTTAATTTTCATGAAACGAGGTCTTGTTTAAAGAGAAACAGATTTCTGCGACGATTTATGTAATGAAACAGCGTTTAACAACATGGTGTGGAAATGATGGTAGCATAACTATAAAAAGAGTTGTGGGGTTTCTTTTGAAGTGTTTCTGTTAAGATGAAATGAAAAGGGCTCATACATATGTGAGGGTGATGTACCAAACCCAGTATGGCCTGGTTGAGAGGGCACTATTGCCTCATAGTTTTGTCGAACGGTTCAAGCACTATTCCATCCCTCGACAATCCTGTGAGGTAATAGTACCCTCTCAACTAGGCCATAATAGATAAATATAGTAGGTGGACCTCAGTGTGTAAGTTATTTAAAACTATAGAAGTCTATCTTCTGGTATTGTATTGCTTTGAAATTGATAAGGAGGGAGGTAAATATATTGTCTAACAAAGAAAAGCTCCTTTGTATCATGTAAATGTAACACTTCATATAAAATGTAAAGAGCCATGTTAAAGATGCTCTTCCGCTGACAAATTGTATTTTTTGACTGTTTAAAAACAGGAACAGACGATGTTGTATTTTTCTTCAGTTACGAAAGTTACATACTTTACATCATTACCACCATTGGAAAGTTTGAGCTTCTAATTTTACTTCAAGTTGAAAGTATGGAAAATAATTAATTGCATCCCGAAAAAATTTTGTGGCACTATATTTTATATAGAATGAAGTAATGATTGCGCATGCACCAAAGGCAAAATAAATTATTTTTATGTTATTTTTTGTGTTAATTAGGCATATATATACATGATTAAACACCAATTATTGTTCAAATGATGAATACCATTTATACTCTGTCGACAGTGGAGCATCTTTAAATAGGAATTGTTATATTTTGGTATAGATGTATGTGCTATTAACGCTATATTTGGGTATAGATATACATGTTATCATTTTTGCTTTTTAGAATATTGATGCAGAAAATCAGGCCAAAACCCAGATAAGAAATAGGTATGTTGCTGTTTCTTTATTTTCTTCACCCTCAATTTTCTGAATATTCATTAAAATGTTCTTTAGTCAGAAACTGCAGGAGATTTTCAGTTTCATCCATACTTCATTGGCTAAATTACAATAATATTCATCCAATTATTGTGTTATTCAATATTCTTCATTTGAGTTATTTGTTATTTCAGTAAATTATGTTCAGGTGCTACAAAACATCAGCAAACATTGTTCGAGGGAACAGAGAGAAATTTAAAAGTGAATTTAGTTGCAGATCACAGTGACATGAAAACAGAATATAAAAACTCACTATAAAATTTTGAAATGACTAAAATGTTCACAATATCACCAGTTCAAAAGCTTATGTCATGGCACTGCATCTGGCGTCCGTTGTCTGTCAAGTTTTTACAAAAATCCATTCTAGTCATGAGTGACTCAATGGATTTTGACCAAATTTGGTCTAAAATCTTCCTTGGGCGATTAGGAACCAATTTTGAAAAAATTGTGGAGCTAGAGACTTGAGGTGCAGATCAATAGGGGAAATATATTAAATTCTTTAAAATCCTTCTTTTTCGGTAGGAATGAAAGGATTTTGTTCTTATTTGGTCTGAAGCTTTCTTGGATGACAGAGAATTTATGTCATAAAATGTATAAATGATGGGTCTGGTCCCCAGGCGCCTGATGGATGGGGCCTAGTAGCGGAAATGTAGCAAATTCTTTAAAATTCTTCTGTAGGAATGAAGGGATTTGGTTCTTATTTGGTGTGAAGGATTCTTTGGTGGAGGGAAAACAATTTTGTAATGATGGCTTTGATTTCCCATGGGTTTAAGGGAAAAAATAGGAGAAATGAAGCAAATTTTTCTTCTATATATAGAAATCTAGGGATTAAGTTCAAATCAAAAGCCTTACTTGGCCTGGAATAGGTGAGCGATACAGGCCTAATTAGCCTCTTGTTTTATTCTAGGGAATACTCAAATAAGAAGAAGACCTCTGGAGGTGGGGGACAGATTACCTACGAGGAGCTGGGAACCTCGCAAGCACTCCCTACAGAACAAAGTACTGAGGAATACAGATACGGATATTCTGGTAATGGGAGATAATCTTTATGTGGAGAGACATTATAAAATAAATTAGATAATCAGGTAATAGCCCGAGATACTCTGGCCCTGACGCCAGACTTAGACATTATGATAGATAGATGTCTGGTTTAGGGCCAGAGCGCAGTTATATCAAAACGTGGAATAAGCCAACACCGTTTGGTATCAGGCCAGGTCATTTCGGATTCAGACAGCTTACACAATATTGCCACCGAGAATCGCCACTTACCTTGGTCTTTTCAACAAATGAATAATTTACCTACTTATAGCCATCCATTTCTTCATGCATGCACGTACTAATTATGTCAACACAGTAGTTTCTTTTCTGCAACTTTAAATTTCCCTCGTCGTCGTCGCCATTTTCTCGTAGTATGCAAATCACCCCTTAATCTCGACGGATTGCTATATTTAGGTAGATATAATATTCATTTGTTGCAAAGACAAATGTTTGTGGTGCTTCTCGGTGGACAGTCTGAATTGGAGATGACCTGGGCTGATACCAAACAGTGTTGGCTTATTACACGTTTTGATATAGGCTGCACTCTGGCCCTAAACCTGACATCTATCTGTCATAATGTCTATGTCTGGTGTCAGGGCCAAAGTATCTTGGGCTAATTATCATGTAAGGGGAGATAATGATGAGTTCTTAATCTGTATATTGTATGATAACATGTGGAGTTTGAAAATAATTTTATTTCATTTATTAATTTAAAGTTCAAATTACAAGTGCCACTGATAGTGAACTATGCACATTAGTTTTTTTTACTTTCATTTGCTGTACAAAAGTATAATATATGTATGTATGTTGAGTAATGATGTGAAAGTTATTGTTAAGATCTTTATACATGTAGTTGTGTTTTGAAATACTTTAGGTTTGATTATGTGCTTGAATACTGTTATAGATGCTGAAGATAATATTGAAGATGAGGAATACTTTAATGATACAGAATATCAACCTCCCACAGCGACGGTTTCTAACCAACCCGCAACTCAAGAAACAGTGAATACACCCACCATAAGTGTGAGTGTTCAAATTCAAAAGGATAAAAAAATATGTCTCAGGTGGTCATACCGGCTGATGGGTCTCTTATTGTTGTTGTAGAATATTCCAGCTACCCTGGAAATGTGTAGATATTTAAAAAGTTTAAAGTGACCTGTTATTGTTTTAGGTATTCCAACAAGGTCACAGTTTCAGGTATATTTTAAAAAACAATAAGGTCACAGTGACCATGATTATAGAAGATATTTGGGATTATAAAATTACGAGTGTACTATCAATCTAGTTACTATGTCTGGGAGAAGGTTGTATAAATTCTGTGATATTTTCCAGGTGTTTAAGAAAATCTCGGCTACATTGTCAGATGAATTGGTAAGGTCTGTAGACCAGACCACATTGAACAGTGTCCTGAGTAAAGTGACGGAGAAGTTGACGTTAACGGTGAATTGGTGTCCGGGAAACCCTACTCCGGAGTACACCCTCACAGGTCGCCTAGAGGACGTCTTACTAACTCAGGACATGCTATACTTGGTAGGTAACTCTTATACGGGGGTTTAGGACATACTGTATAAGGTAGGTATCTCTTATACGGGGGTTTAGGACATACTGTACAAGGTAGGTAACTCTTATACGGGGTTTAGGACATACTGTACAAGGTAGGACACGCTTTATAAGGTAGGTAACTTTTATACGGGGGTTCAGGACACACTGTATAAGGTAGGTAACTCTTATACGGGGGTTTAGGACACACTGTACAGGGTAGACAACTCTTATACGGGGGTTTAGGACAAGCTGTACAAGGTAGGTAACTCTTATACATGGGTTTTAACTAATAAAATCTTGATGGTCTGATAATCTGATGATTAGATCTCAATCTGATAAATAGATCTAAGCTACCTGAGTGAAAGATTCGGGCTTGTTTACTAGTAAATCTCCCACAAGGGGTTCTATGTTTGATTATTTTGTTCTTTATCATTAAGAGTTAAAGGAGCGTGTTGATGTGGCTTGTGTTCAGTAAGGTCTCTGTCACTCAGATGATGGAGCATGCTAATTTGGCTCAGTGGGTAGAGCAACATATTTTGATACCAGAGTTGAATCTCCGTTGGGACACTCGACAGGAATGTGTATTTTTGTCAATGTTTAATAAAAAGGATGGCATATAAGATGTTATTACTATGGACAGGGGCATACACATTTACCATTACTAGATTCTTTATGTATTTGGCTACATTTGATCATGTTTAGATTGCTTTTATTGTTGAAATGCTTGTTGGAAAAAGTCTTTAGCTGCCATGTAGGCAACAAATAATTAATCTTCTATGGGCAGATGAAGTAGTTTGAAGAAGTTTCACTATGTTGTTTGATGGAGATTTTCAATGCAGCTGAACATATGGAGAATATGGATAATTTAATGAAAAATGTAATGAATTTTAAAAGCCATTTGAATTTTTTTTTTATATATATATCTTTTTTAGGATGCATTGAAAACGAACCATCCAGGGGCTGACACTGCAAAACACAACAACAAATCTAATACACAAGGTTGGTACAGAAAGCTGTTTACACCCGCTACGATTGTTGACTATTTACCCAACCTTTTTCACAGACTGTTGATAATGTTAATTTTCACAGATATTTTATTTATTGATCATGTTTATTACAAATTATCCTAGGTATACTGCACCTGTAAATCTTTCTTTTGTTGACATTTCATACTGCTCGCCTTATTTTTACAATATGGCTCCAAAATAAAATATGGGGAAAATTTCAATTTTTGTATTATAACTATGAGATGTTTTCTTCTTATTTGTTTTACAGGTGAAACGAGTGGTGGTACTTCACTGAAGACAACACAGCGTGCCTATACAAATTTATACACTCTTCCAAAGAAACGAAAACACGACGATGAAAAGAAAACCCCCAAAACAGATCACAAGAAAAAGAAAGACACTTCATCTGCTGGGGGCAATGTGGATACAAATTGTGTTCAGAAATCAGAAAACATGACAAAGAAAGGATCACAAACAGGGATAGGAAGTTCACCCAATACAAATGTAAAGACAACATGTCATAACAATTCTGTTTCTGTAACATCTCCAACTCACTCAAAACATTACTCAGTCAGAGGAAAGACTCTCAACTCCTCAGCCATGGAAGGGGGTTACCAGGAGTTAAACAAGTCAGAGGTAAGCAACGTACATACCCAATCAACCAATATAGGGTCGACTACACAGATTGTTACACCAGAAAAAATAGCACAACAAGGGTCGGCTACTCGAGTGGATGGTGTTCATGACGACAACCCGACACTGTTTGTGTGTAATGAATGTAACGCAGTGTTTAATTCATTCATGGAGGTCGAGACTCATGTTTTACTAGCACATACTGACTGTTTAACTAAAGATGGCGGATATACTCAGCCTCAGTACGTCATGGATGGTGCCGTGGTAACGCCAAGTGTCGCTTCACAACAAATAGTGGATGTTTATGCACAGGCTTCCATGATCATCAATGACCTGCAGGATGCTGCTGTACATGATAATGTGACTTCCAATCATCATTCTGTGTAAATGTTTTATTGGTGGAAATAGCGGAATCAATCGTTTTTGTGTTCATGTAGACTACTCGTATCACATTACTGTAAACTACAATTCATTTTGATAATTGAATGAATGCAGCAAGATCCATTGAGGATGAAAAAACATGGCTGCCTGTTTACTTTTGTTTTTATATTTTAACTTGTCATATTTTCAAATATACATCTAGTTTACTAGCCATATAAAATATAAATAAACAAATCATTTGAACTGAACAGTTAAGCATCTCAGGGTTGTTTTGCAAAACAAAACAAACATTTTAATTATGAATAAAATGTTTTAGCATTATACTGTAATCACGATTTATTGTTGATTTTCGTCTCACTTCTTTGATACGATGCCTCATTGAAATCTTCCTTTAATCTTTATCATATATAGTCACATCTCTGCCTTCCCACACCAGAAACCCTACAGTAATCCCTGTCCATCCTGGAGATTTCCTGGGTAGGCAGATTGTTTTACAGTTGGATATGGCCAATGGTAATCAAGTTGTCCCTCTTTATATGACCACACTATATAAATGACCATTCTATCTGTCTGTGATAGCTATTTACAAAAGATGTGCAATAAGTTTGACTTTTTCTCTCAAAAATCCAAGAGGGCTGGCTTGACCTCTAAAGGAGTCTTCAACCGTTGAGTTACAGTCAAGATTGATATCAAGGAACTACTGTAAATTTTGCACTTATTTGACCTTTGTCCTTGAGATCAAGGTCACAGTGATCTAATGGCAGTGCACCATAGGTATGGCGAAGTATATTAATCACAATTTCATCACACATTTCTCTGGTGGTTCCAGCATTATTGCCTAGACAACCAAAAATTGAACCAATTTGACCTTTAATCTGCATTTCAAGGTCACTAAAACCAATTTGATCTTAGATCTGTATGTCAAGGTCACAGTGACCTAATGGTTAAGTGCCCTACAAGTATCTTCCACATCTTCAGATGTTAGAACCAGATCATACTGATACAATATGCATAGATCAAACACCAAATAATTTGTTTATAATTTATTACATGTTATATTAATTGTAATGTAAGTAAATTCAACCAGCATTACATATTTTACTTAATAATATACTTTCACAGTATAATTTTGGTATTTATCAGTAACAAAAAATTCTGATGTTCAACTGAATTTTGCTGTATTAATTGGTAACCTTGTCTCAATTTCAAAAGCAAATTATGATGATATTTTTTATGCCATTCACCAACATTTGATATGGCCGGTATTCATCACTTTCTTGAAATAAATAACATTTGATATGTGTAAAATAAATAATTGGGACGGAAGAATTTGAATTGTCAACTCAACAATAACGGAAACACAGATAAAAGTTATCACAGATAGAAGGTCCACAGTCCTCATTCGGACACCACCATCGCCCGAAGCATCACTTTAAATTGTTCTGTTACGTCGCCCTTTAGCGTTAATGTCACAGTACCATCCACAATCTGGTTTGGCTGAAAACAAAGACATATTATGTACTTGGTTTTAGCTTTAAATCATGAAAAAATATTCACAATGCTATTAAGGATGTACACAACTGAAGTAGAAACTAAATCTTATATTTCTATTATTGAACAAAATACTTGATTATCAAAGTGACAATTTATGATACATTGTACAGCTTACAATATGAATTTGAAGTTTTTGTTGTTATGTGGTTGAATGGTTCTAGTAATACTCACATCATGTCCGGGTGGGGGTGTCCAGGTAAATGTAACAGGCTTCAGTACACCAGCCTCCACCATACCCTGTAATCATCAGTAGTGTATTAGCTTTATATTTACCATACTTATATTTAAGGCTAACACAACCACTAATCCGAGGAGAAAGTCTGGCAGCAACTTTACAACCATGAAGGTCAGAACTACACTAAAAACACAAAATCACATTTTACTTTATCCGAATATGTAATGTAAATAACAATGAACTTTATGAAGTACCCTAGCTGTGATTCAATACATGGCTGGTGTTATTTCACAGAAAGATCACTCTTCTGAAACACCTGGTTCTACTGTACACATATGTGGTGTTTTCACATTTATCCGACGTTTAGTATTCAGATCTTAGTGCGGTACTTGTTGCCTCACCTTTTGTGGGTCTATGCTGAATCCTTTAGCAATGATAGGCTGAATATTATCAAACTGGAACTCTCCATTCTGTGAAGGAAAATGAAAGGATAATCAAGATGATGTAAGGTTTTTAACGACAGCTCAGGATATATGTATTGGAATCATAATTTAATATTTTCATAACTAGATATGTGAATATACTTACATATACTCTACTTTTATTACAGTAATACACTTGATCTTTACAAAAGTACACAAAAGATTTATCAATTATTAAGTGACATTTTTATTATTTTCATATCCACCACTAATGACTATTTTGTACTCAATGTACATGTATCAGTTATTGATGATAGAAAAGATATCATTAATTTTGCTAATTACTATAAAAAAAGCCCAGTTCTCTCAAATGTAAGTACATGTTGTCACTTTGATTAAAACAAGCAGTGATCACTGGATACTGTAAACTATTGTTTGTCCATCTTATTTTACAGCCGTTTTAACATTAAAAATCTAAAGCTGTGAGGAAATTACAAATAAGCAACATTAAAGTATGATAAACAAAGACCAAAAAATGCTAGAAAGCAATAGGCGCTGAAACAAGATTTCTGACATCTACACTCCACAAAATTCCACAATATAGGACTTAATTCTGATGACCTACCTTGGATCCCCGAGCATCCTATTGGTTGTTAGATGTCATGTGATCACAGGTTGGTGAGTGATTGGTTAGACACACGGCAGTGGTAGGTGAGGTAAGGAAAGTGACATACAGTGTATTAGTATTTTATTAGTGCAGAAGGAATGCTGATTGTAAAATTGCAAATGACAAAGAATTTTATTTGTAATTCTTAAAATAATTAAACCTCAATATCGCTATTTGAATACTTAAATATATAAAGGGAATGCTGGTCACATTCACTTGAATTTGGAGAAAAAGAGCATAAGAAACTTGAGTAAATCAAGAAGAAAATGGAATAATTGTCTTTATAAAATCCGGATCATAGCTTGTGGTTCTGTACCCTACGTCCGTTTTTTATCTGAGATTGTAACCTGCTAAGACCTTGACTGTAATGATGGATAAAGCTTACTTTACTGGGACTGTAATGATGGGTAAAGCTTACTTTACTGGGTCTGTAATGAAGGATAAAGCTTACTTTGCTGGGACTGTAATGATGGGTAAAGCTTACTTTGCTGGGATTGTAATGAGGGGTAAAGCTTACTTTGCTGGGACTGTAATGATGGGTAAAGCTTACTTTGCTGGGACTGTAATGATGGGTGAAGCTTACTTTGCTGGGACTGTAATAATGGGTAAAGCTTACTTTGCTGGGACTGAAATGATGGGTAAAGCTTACTTTGCTGGGACTGTAATGAAGGATAAAGCTTACTTTGCTGGGACTGTAATGATAGGTAAAGCTTACTTTGCTGGGACTGTAATGATGGGTAAAGCTTACTTTGCTTGGACTGTAATGAGGGGTAAAACTTACTTTGCTGGGACTATAATGATGGGTAAAGCTTACTTTGCTGGGACTGTAATGATGGGTAAAGCTTACTTTGCTGGGACTGTAATGATGGGTAAAGCTTACTTTGCTGGGACTGTAATGATGGGTAAAGCTTACTTTGCTGGGACTGTAATGATGGGTAAAGCTTACTTTGCTGGGACACCTGGTTCTATTAATACTTTGGTTTGATTGGTTTAACATCCTTTTTACAGTCAAGGTCATTAAGGACATGCCATCTATAACTTTATTGGTGGAGAAAAGCCAGAGAAAAACCACTAACCAGCAGTTAGTACCTGGCAACTGTCCCACATGGGATTCCAACGTGTGAACCTAGATGTGGATGGCATGTGGTTTGATGTCAAGACATCTTAACCACTCGGCCACAGTGACCCAGAGGTGGTGGTCATGTGGTTATATATCGAGACATCTTATCCACTCGGCCACTGTTACCCACAGGTGGTGTGGGCATGTGGTTATATGTGGAGAGATCTTATCCACTCGGACACAGTGACCCAGAGGTGGTGGGCATGTGGTTATATGTAGAGACATCTTAACCACTCGACCACAGTGACCCAGAGGTGGTGAGCATGTGGTTATATATCGAGAGATCTTATCCATTCGACCACAGTGACCTAGAGGTGGTGACATGTGGTTACATGTCAAGACATCTTATCCACTCGGCCACTGTGACCCAGAGGTGGTGGGCATGTGGTTATATGTGGAGAGATCTTATCCATTCGACCACAGTGACCTAGAGGTGGTGACATGTGGTGATATGTCGAGACATCTTAACCACTCGGCCACTGTGACCCAGAGGTTGAGGGCATGTGGTTATATGTCGAGACATCTTATCCACTTGACCACAGTGACCCAGAGGTGGTGGTCATGTGGTTATATATCGAGACATCTTAACCCATCTCGGTCACTGTGACGCATTACTACGTTAGATGTAAACTTGTACGAGTAACTTACAAAGAAACCATCACATTAATGTTTATTTACTTATAATATAAACATTAATTTACTTTTGTCTGAGTGTTCCTATAATGATGAAGCAGACAATTTATAATAATTTGTATATGATTATATTTTCTATTGTTAATTTTGATCTATGTTGCAGTTAACTGTACCTTTCTGCCTTCCTGTTTTAGAAAATCACACCAGAGCAAATTAAAACAATGTTAAGCACACTATACATGGGGAGACAGAGATAGTCTGGGTATAACAAATCATGTCAGCTTCGAAAGTTCTGTCTGACTGTCAATAATGTTAATCATCATGCAACAAGAAATACATTTTATCACATAATCCGCCTGATATCCAGTGATTTCGCCTGTGTTATATTTTTGCATTTATGTCACTATGGTAATATGACCTGTAGTGATTTTCATTGGCTGGGAATTCATTGTGACGTCAGACAGAAACAATAAAATATGACATCAGGAAATATGACGTGACGTCAGGATGACGAGAACGGCGGGACAAAATGGCTGCCTCTGATTGATTTTCGGAATACATTTTGATGTTAAATTCCTTGTTATGTAAGTATTTGTAGATATGTGATAAAAAGTATCTTAAAATTTGTGTTCATTTCATATGAGATTTTATGAAACTCGTCTCGAAGTTTTAATTTTTGCTCGCCAAGGCTCGCAAAAATAAAAACTTCTTAAACTTGTTTCATATAGTCTCTTATGAAATGAACACTCATGTAAGATCCTATATGTATGTATCTGTATAGGATTCAGACAAAAATACGTAAATAACAAATATCCCTTTAAAATCAATTTCATCAAAACTAAAACAGTTTTTCCTTTAGGTTATTCCTTCCACATGTTATTACTTAACGAATAATTGTCATTATGTCATATACATATAATTATAACATGCATTGGCCTATACAAGATCATTTTAGTTGATAAACTTTTTACTCTTAAAAAATGGTGAGAGTTCTAAAATATATCGTGCTTAGTATGCTTGAAATCTACCATTGTGACTTTATAACAAAAATGTGATCTAGCTGTACTTTATCATACCAGAGAAAACAAAAGGTTGAAAAAAAAAAAAAAAAAAAGAAAAGATCAGACATATCATATCGTAAATCCAATTTTCATTCCTTTTAAACATATTTATGTTTCTGATAAAACCTCGAGCTGTAGTGTAATTATGGTCCAATATAAATATTTATTAAACAGAAATGTTTTGGGGAATAATTGTAGACGTATACATTTTGACAAGATTTTTATTGTAGTGGACACCAAAATTGTTTACCTAGTATCTTATAACCATTTATATGAATCAAACTATTGTGTATACATACATGTATTTGACATTTTCAAATCGCACTCATAACAGCTACAAAATTGCAAGAAAAGTTGAATTTGTGTATTAATTAATTACAGCAGAAACAGCACCAAAATGAATATGTCTACAAATGGATAAGTACGGGGTAACAACACCAGTTATACACTTAGTGCACCACAAACAAATATTTAAACAGAGGAAATGACTCTGTTCCCTTACCTTTTTCTGACTGACGGCCATCGTTCTCACACAGCCGATATGTAGTTCTCGTGACGCTGGCACATACTCGTCCTCTTTGGCTACACTCTCCAGTGTCAGCATCACTGGTTCCATAGCTTGACGTCCCTCTGTTGGTATTGAAAATGTGGTGTTAATCGAGGGAATGCCATATTAGTATATTTCATACACTTTATTTTAGAACAAAAACATGATACTGCTGTTGACTCAGAACATTTCCGCAGCAATGGATTTTTGCAATTTTTATCACTCAAGAAATATGCAACAAAACATAATTACACACAAAAATCAGTTCAGAAATAAATAATTATAAATCAATACATTTTATGGTTAGTTGCATTTTAAAGTACAGTCAAACCTTGATGATTCGAACTCCGATGAATCAAATTTCTCGCTGTGTTGAACTTTTTGTCTGGTCCCGAATTTCTTTACTATATAACATATTAACTAACCCATGTATGAATTGAAGTTTTATGAATCGATGTTCTGGATGTATCA
Source organism: Argopecten irradians irradians (assembly GCA_004382745.1). Classification (NCBI taxonomy): domain Eukaryota; kingdom Metazoa; phylum Mollusca; class Bivalvia; order Pectinida; family Pectinidae; genus Argopecten; species Argopecten irradians. Next base: position 868,994 of record SAYR01052728.1, on the reverse strand, counting down.
AACTGTTTTCATGGACCATTTGTTATAGAATCATAAGTAAGTGACACTCGATGATTCCAATAAAAATTGCTTACGATAGCATTACATGTGATTAATTGCATACTTTGATTTTATTTTGTTTATTTTGTGGTAAATACAATGATTTTAAAGTTTACGAAATGGAGACGACATGTACACAACTACCACAGTTGGTCATGGTAAAAAAAAAATCGGTCTAATTTCAACCATGAATATTTTGAAGTCTCAATGTTTCGAAGTTTTTCTGATGGTCTCTTGAACTTCGATACATCGAGGTTTGACTGTGTTTTAGCTTTTCTGTATGGATACATTACCTTCTTCATCTGTTCCATCTGATAACACATCTGCCAGGGATTCTACATTAGGGAATCTGCTATCTCCACTATCAACATACATAATCCTAGGTTTGGCCATTCCAGCAATCTTAAAGCTGTGAGACTCCTCCTGTTAGACAAAAACACTTTCTTTTAATTTATTTCAATCACACAGAAGACATTGTTAATATTTTTGTTCCTAAAACTTGTAGAAGTGAAATAAAAGTTACAAAACTCAAGGTTATTGTGCATGCTGTTTCATAAACACAAGGGGAAAATTTTAACTTCTTGAAAAAGAAAATCCTTTTAAATTTAAATTGCAATATCAGAAATTTTAATTCTATTGTTGAGACTTTGAAGTAGAAACAAAAAAAAATTAATTGATGTCCAAGATGAAGCTGAGTAGAACTTGCTTAATTTTTGATTCAGAAATTTCCGTCCGAAAACTTTTTGTACATACTTTTCCAAAGAGTTCTATTTTGATGCCATCAGAGTAATAGTCGCTCGCATGGTCAGGGGCGAAGGTCACGGTGACCTCTGTCGTACCCCCGGGAGGTATTGTGCCTTCTGACGGCACAAGGTCAAACACATTCTGACCACTGTTATTTTGAGTTCCTACAAATATAAACAAGCAACATCAATGTCAGTTTGATAAAATTGAAATTATAATCATTAACCATTGAATGATTTTTTCTCATCAGCACGATTTTCTGCCGTCACTTACCGACTTGTGACTTTGCTTTCTTGTCCCGTTTAACAAATTCTGGTAACTCCTGTCCTTTTGTGTGTCGTAAGAGTGACAGGCTCTCTAACTTCATACAATAGTCTATGGACAGTGAGGACGAGTTTTGCATCTGTTGGGAAAATGTTGAAAACAGAGTTAGAATAGATCCAAATCTTTAGCCCAAATATCACGATATATACAGTGTATATCATATTATATACTTACTTGCTATTACTTTCTTTCTTGTCATAGAAGTAGATTACTTCAAGCAATAAAGGTGTAGAGTAAGTCAGAGTTACAGCCTATCTCCAAGCGATATTCATTTACTATATATACATTATTTTTGACAGGGGCTTGTCAGGGACTCTAAAATACAACATATTGAGGCCTATATCTTTGTAAACTTTGTAAGGGTAAGGGTATTCACTGTGTACATGATTACCTGGATATTTTTAATTTATAACATAAACGATATATTCACTTCTGATGGCTGAAAATGGAAATGTTTATATTTTATCAAAAAACATTATGGTTTACCTTGAATGTCTTCTCCACATACTCGGATACCAGAACTGCTCCCATGTTGAATACTCCATTTTCCATGGGCATGCTGAGGTCAACGACAGGGTTAACTCCCTTACCAGCCAAAGTCACGTGAAGCACTGATATTCCTGTGTATATCTTAAACACCTCTTGGAACTACAAAGGGAGATAATGCAACAATCAAGGGAGGTAATTCTATAAATATAATTTTACTGATTACATTTGATGATTGTTTGAACAATTCAATATTTAATGAGTGGTATATATATATATATGCAAAATAATATTTCATAAAAATGGATACATTTAATGACTTCAAATATATTATTGTAAAGCATGTAAAAGCTATATACCGGTAAAATGAAATTCAGTGTCATTTTTGTATCATTACTCAAACAAACTTCATCAAACATCTGTAGCTAAATCACATTTGAACCTCATTATCTTAAACTCTTGGGATAACTTATTCCAGGTAAAAGTTAAACTTCCGTCTGAAGTAATTAATATTAATTAAATCTATATTCATCTCCTATGTTGTTACATAGACTCTCTGAAAACGGATGTTTATATGATATAAATATCATTTTAATCAAATTCATTATTAAGATGAAATTATTTTTCCAAACATAATCTGATTGTCAAATACTCTGAGTATTTTGGTCCTATTAAGTTTTAAATAACAAAGTTCAACTGTATAAGTAAATATGGTATATCACTCATCATAAGCAGTAGTAGCATCTTACGGTTAAGGTATGTAACTAATAGCAAAACCATCTGTTTCTACAATGGCTAGCTGTTGTTTTACCGAGTGCATTTATCCCGGGTAACTCTCTGTGTAATAAACTACCACACATATATATTCACTTGTTAAACAAAATCATCTCTTTTATCATTCAGAAGGTTGAAGTCTGGATGTGACTTTAAAACATCAGAAACATTAAAAGGGAAGAATTAATTACTTAAATTATTAAAGTTCATCTGATTTTAACCAGGTATATTGGATATCCCATGTAGTGTATGATATAACATTGTAGCAATACTTAATTACTTTAATGAAAAGATTAAACTTTGATATATTTTTTTACTACATGTAAGTAAATATTCCTTTATAAACAACATGTGCAAATAAGGTAAAAAAAAAATCATGCAAAATAGATCACCACAGTGCTGGGAAAAAAAATCATGCTGATTGATCTCCAATATCCATTGGTCAAAAATTATCATCTCAATTCATCTTTAATTAAACTATTATCATCTCAATTAATCCTTAATAAAACTATCTATGTTAGCTTACAACTATCTAGTGTAGGAGTTAAACTCTACAGTGATCATCTGCTTAATTACTTTTTACATTGGTTACTCATCAGTGCAAAATTGTTTTCATCCGTGTAAAATTGTTTTCTCAGTCTGCTTATTTATGAGTAATTATTTCGTTACTGTAAAGCATACTCATTATTGTTTTATTTAGATATGGTAATATGTAATCATTGTCACTATGTGTAATTATGATTGTGATGTTTAATTATGTTGTTATGTGTAATCATGATTGTTATGTGTAATTATGATTGTCATGTGTAATTATGATTGTTATGTGTAATTATGATGGTAATGTGTAATTATGATTGTTATGTGTAATTATGATTGTCATGTGTAATTATGATTGTCATGTGTAAACATGTTAATTATGTAATTATGTTGTCATGTGTTAATTTAATGATGTGCTCAATGATGTATGGTCCCCAAAAAGGTCTCCCTTTCACGGTCCCATGACCCCTACTGTAGTGGTGTATTCAGGCCATCAGAAGAATGTACCCGTTGACCCTTGGGATCTAACATCGGTACACCACCACCACAGGGTTATCCCTTGCCGGCTCTAAACACAAAGGACCGACAAAATCAAGGACCACTACAGCTGGCGGGTTCTGTCATTTATTTTTTCAAATCTCTGGTATTCTTTCTGTTTTAATCCACGATGGACTCCCATTTTTACGGAGATTTCCAATTGGACTTGGGCAAAATTCTTTGAATGGAGGAATCAAAATACAGAATGGTTTGCCATTTTGTATTTAATCTTTATGTTTTTTCCTGTTGCCACTGTTGTGTTTGGGACTTGGTCCCTCGCTGGATGGCAGGTGATGGCGGGTCTTATCCCCGCTCCTGGCCGCTATCATCGTCATCATCTGCTTAATTCAGGTCATTCAAAAAAAGAAGCCGGCATTTCTACCGGAAAAAGTGTTCTTCGTAACTGGAAGTTCCTGCCCCTGTGTTGTCGCTCCTCTAGAGATCCATTGGAACATGTAGAGTTTTTGCAGTTAATGTTGTCTGTAATCCGTAAAATGTTGGTTCTGCCGGCGCAAGATTAAACCACAGAGCACACAAAGGGATGTGAAGAAACGACGAGAATTTGAAAATTGTAGCTTCGACATACCTCAACATTATTTGAATAGATTTTCAAGATATTACATTAACATGAATAAAGATTTTTCGTTTACTTTTACTTTGGTTACTAACTTAAAATTTGGTGTATGCAACAACTATAGATACAAGTGAGATACAAACAAACGCATGACTCACAGCGATGTCCATTTTATGTTATCCCTCTATAATAGAAAACCCACACATTTTCTACGAGTTGACTTTTTGTTTTTATCTCTTTGTTCTGTGCTATCTAATGGACAAATTATTTACAACTAATTAACAATGATTTTTATTACCTTTTACTTTCCCCCGATCACTTGATTAGCCGACATTTCATTAAAATATGTTTTAACTCCGATGTAACCTTTTTAGAAATCCCCCGACAATACAAGATTCATTTTTCAGAGAGTGAATGAGGCGAAAGTGAAAGTTTAAACGGTGGACGTTTCTGTGATTATGTGATAAAAGAGATTCAATTATGATGTCTACATTTTTGGTACAAACCGTATTGACGTTTCCATAAGGGATTTTCAATTATTCATTCATGTATAAAGTTAATATTTTTTACCCGACGATCTATGTTATTTTTATATGTCCAATTTCCGGTTATATTGTTATCATTTTTAATTAAAATAAAATGCACATAAAAGAATAGGGTGTTTTTCGTTTCTCCAATTAAAAAACCAATATGATAATTTTCCATTGAGGGAGGAACCATGCCCTTTTATCAGTGATATTCGATGGTTCATATTAGCTTCCCTGGTTTTAAGATAAAATGATAATTAAACAGAACGTATTCCAGTTTTTGGTTATTAGCTTTTACAGAATTCTATTTGAGCTCAATTTTAAGAGTTAATGCAATCAAATTAAAACCACAATGTCCATAGTTCACGGCCGCTCTGGGCAAACCTACTCTTATTGACGTTGGCGATCAAGGTTTGATGGGTTAATCCGATAAAGGGTTATTTGAGGAGATTATACAAGGTTGGGTTTAATTCTCGGATAAAGCGGTCGTTGTGAAATCAAACCTATAAATATATCTATAGCAGCAATCATGGTTTTTTTTTTAATTTAAACATATTTTATTTGCACATAATATATACAAATGGGATAAGAAACACAAGTTGTAAACTTATTAATCCGCCGTCTTCTCGTAAAAAATATACATATGAACGGCAATATTAACAAAATGATGATTTGGGATAGAGGGTATCAAAACTAGCCTCTCTAAAGATAAAAATATAATACAAAATATATTTCATCAATGATGAAAATTTCTCTGTTTCCTCATGGTCTATAATAAAATAAAATTTCTGTAAAGTAGAGAATCAATTTGTGAATAACATCAATTTACACGAATAAAATGTCATATTAGTAATACACCTTTTGTGTTCAAAGTGCAGGAAGTGAATGTATAGATTACATTAAATTAAATTTTATAGGTCTATTAGAAAATTCCAAAAGATTGCGGAAAAAATTGCTGGTTATTAAGTTATTAAAATGACTAAAAAATACATATTTAGATTATCAATATTATACAAACACAGGGAAAACTGCCGGTCTAAATTTACACTTTTTCTAAAGTATTTCAGATTACTAAAAGAGCACCAACACCATAGAAGTATAAGGTCATACTATGGATATATATATAATAATAGCGGCCACAAAAAATAGGCACAAAAAGGACATATTTTACAAGAATACTATATGTTTACATATGTATGAAACAATTATGCTATAAATAAATGCTAGAAGAGCGCTTTGTAATATTACGATTGATATTGACATGTAAACTCAAATGGCTGTAGGCGTGATTTGGGTCTTTTTAATCAGAATTAACAAATCCTAGACTAATTTAAGATTAGGGAAAGGAGCAATCCTACGCATTATTCACAAAAGAGTCATATTTAATCATTTTTAAGGCCTACAGGGTATTTGAACTCCTGCAAACTTTGAAATGAAGGTCAAGGCCAAAACAATGAGAAATGCCCCGGTAGTGCCGACATATTTTTTATTTCTCATTTGAAAAGGAATTATCAGACTATTAAGGGAAACCATAAACCCATTTGCAAAGTTCCTCCATGTTTTATCTCAGTATTACTATAATTTAACCTGCTGATGATCTAATAACAACACTCGACCTTGTCTTAATTTAGATAACCCTGATGGAAAATTAGTTACTTAAATCACAACATAATCTCAATGATTTTGTATCTGCTAGATAATTCCACCGCAACACAAATTAACTGGCAGGCTATTTTTTCATCAGTCTAGAGAACAATGCATTAGTTGTGTGAAATAAAAACAAATATAAAAAGGAATGATCCTTTTTTCTCATTTGTTTGGCGAAAATCCATCTCTATAGAATACAAGGATCCTTTTTAAATCCTAACTGACAAAACTGCCGAACGTTGAAACACTCTTTGAATTTTTCTTCCGTTTGGTGTGTTCAGAATTTTAAATGGCTGAAATATTTGGGGTGTTCGTTTAAAACCATAACTCTTCTATGTTTATTATCAAAGAAGTATATATACCATGGTAGTGTGTAGAGAAAGATTTAACATGCACTTTCGAGCAAGAATAAATCCTTTGGCAAGAACCATTTAATTATTTTATGCTGCGCGATACGGTGGATAAATTTCAGTTTCTTAATTTATTTTCCTCTAAAGTTTCACCCTGGCTTACTTAGTCCTGTTTGCGAAGAAAATGTCAAATTTGATTCAATTTTCCAAAGTTTTCCACTCAATGATGCTTTTTATCACACCTTGGGCAAAATATTGGACATGGGGTTGTAGTATTGAGCAGAATTGGACTGTGGGAAAAATCTTTACGAATATAGACGATATGTTTTTTTCAAAGTTCCTTTAATATTCCTTAAGGTAAACGTTTGTCATACGGACCAAGTTGGTCCTTGGTGTTTCTAATATAAAACTGCATAGATCTGTGAGGAAGTTGTGCCAGATGTCATATATTCAAAGATTGTCAATAAAGATTTAATTCATCTCTGCGCAAATATATGACAAGGGATTGCAGGGATGCACAATGCCTGTGGGAAAACTTTTACGATGTATGGAGTCAGGCCTTTTCCAAAGTTTCTTAATTATTCTTAAGGTAAACGTTTGTTCGTGTCGGGCCAGTTGTTTCTTTGGGAGTTACTAGATAACTGGTTATAGAATCTGTCAGGAAAGAATGATTAAGCTGATTGAAATTTCTCTATCTACTTATTGTCGCGGATGGCTTATGGTAATTTCCGGATTTGTGGGCTTTCGGCTGATTGAGTTTGACACAATATATCAAAAATTGGTTCAGTATGGCCACCATCTTTCAAAATATATGTTTTTTCAACACATGTTGGAAGGGTCAAGGTCAAGGTCCAAAGGTTTAAGGGTTTATAAACTAAAAACTAGTGGGAATACGATCATTATATTTTGACTTTTAGAGCGCTAAACTTAATTTTTTCTTCTTGAATATAGTGCCATATGTTTAATTTTTTTCACTAAAAGACCTTTTTTTTTAGGATTTTCATAAATGGGAATTTTTTTAATAGGGTCGATTGGGGAGTTTAAAGGTTCAATGGAAACAGTGATTTAGCCTGATTTGATTTTTTCTATCTACTTAATATATAATCTATAAAGGAATATATAAAAAGGTAATAACCATGTGAATTAATTCGGGAATAGTCATGTCATTGGACGAAACAAGAACAGCTGTTGTCTTTTGTGGAGCATAATATTTTGTTCTTTTTAATCCCTTTGTATATTCTATATGTCATAATTATCTGTGTGCAAGTTCCATACTGTCATTTACTCGGTTTTCTCGTAATTAAATATTAGATTAATTTCAATGGCAACAAGGTCTACAATATCCTGGTCTATTAATAGATCATAACCAGGCCTTTATTAAATCGCTAGATAACAAGTGCATAGCGGTAATGCCTAACTGTATTTAACATGTAACATATTAACACATGTTGAAAATAACCTTGAATTTTTGTGTATTGCCTTCACGGCTCGGCGAAGTAAAAACAACTATAAATAAAATACAAATGGTATCTAGCTCGCTTTCTGATTATTCGCATCAGCATGCATCGGCTTTCAGGCTCTAATTATTTGTCCAATGCGGTGTCTCGAAGCTATTGTAAGGAATAACCTATATAAAGTATACCGGAGTAATATTAAATTTTTTTTCTTAAATTTGCATTAATTTAAGTACACTTCTCTCTCTGAAGCACTAGTTGCTGGTGAGTTTGCATGTGTACTAATTAGAATAGTAGTAGTAGTTTGACATTTACAATAAGAGTGGGCGAATAAACCGATAATCTCAATCGGATACAACTTCAGACATCACAGCTAATCGAGGATGTTGTAAGTCCGAGATAATCCTCTATTTTTTTACCGGGCAAAAAACGCATTTTTCAGGTAGCTAGTGGGACAAATCAGCCACTTCTGATGTGTGACTTTAACTTTTTAATCAGTTTTAAAAAGCTTTATACGATTTATAGGGTGAAATATTTGATTTAAGGTCTAGAAACTGTACATTTTACACGTCAAGGATGGCGTAGGAGATGAAACGTCCATGGGGGGGGGGGGGCAAAGGTCCTCAATATTATTGGTACCCCCCCCCGTCGCCACTTTTCTACAGGAGGGAGATATATTCTCTCAAACATCACAAAAAATTAGATTCCACAGTACAATTAGATATTGCGGCTAAAAGGATAAGTATTAATGAGTTAGAAATATTTGAATATTATTCATAGTTGCAACAGCGTAAAGAACAGATCATTATAAAAATACAACAATCAAACAAATTTTGTAATAAATAGAACCAACAAAGAAAAATTTTCTGTAAGCGATGTAAGAAATCTCCATGTTTAAATTATCAAAGAACATATTTTATTTACACTCTAACACATTATAATTGAGAAATTATTAATTTTTGCACATACAAAATATAACGAAACAGAATTATTTTGATGATTATGATTGTCATGTG